>PVIC010036280.1:0-18651 GCA_004025085.1 Thryonomys swinderianus
TGTTTACTATATTGAACAGGAGTGGTCAAAGTGGACATCCTTGTCTTCTTTCTGATTTTAGTGTAAAAGGTTTTAGTTTTTGATCATTGAGGGTGATGCTGGCTGTTGGTTTCTCATAAGTAGCTTTTATTATGTTGAGATAAAGTCCACCTACTCAGATTTTCTGTAGGGGTTTGATCATGAATGGGTGTTGGATTTTTTCAAATGCTTTTTCTGCATCTATTGAGATGACCATATGGTTTTTGTCCTTGAATCTGTTAATGTAGTGTATTACATTTATTGATTTTCATATGTTGAGCCATCCTTGCATCCCTGGGATGAATCCAACTTGTCAGGGTGTATGATCTTCTTGATGATTATCTGTATTCTATTTTTCCAGCACTTTATTGAGGATTTTTGCAACAATGTTAATTAGGGAGATTGGCCTGTAGTTTTCTTTTTTGGTTGGGTCTCTTTTTCCTTTTGGAATCAATGTAATGGTTACTTCCAGAAATGAATTTGGGAGTACTGCTTCCCTTTCAATTTCATTAAATAGTTTGTGAAATAGTGAAATATCTCTTCTTTGAAAGCTTTGTAGAATTCAGTAGTAAAGCGATCAGTACCAGGGTTTTTCTTTGTTGGTAAGTTCTTATTACATTTTCAATTTCACAGATTGATATTGGGTGTTTAACATTTTTTATATTCTTCATTCAACTTTGGATGATCATATGTGTCTAGAAATCTATGCATTTCTTCTACATTTTCTATCTTAAGGAGTACAAATTTTCAAAGGAGGTATTATCTTCTGGATTTCCACTGAATCTGTGGTGATTTCTCCCTTTTCATTCCTAATAGCATAGAATTGAGCCTTTTCCTTCCTTTGTTTGATAAAGTTGCCTAAGTGTCTGTCAATTTTGTTTATCTTTTCAAAAAGCTAACTATCTGATTTGTTGATTTTTATATTGTTCTCGTAGTTTCCAATGCATTAATTTCTGCTCTTATCCTTACAATTTCCTCCCTAGTACAAGCTTTGGGTTTATCTTGCTCCTCTTTTTCTAGTAGCTTGAGTTTTAGTATTAAATTGTTTATTTGCGCTTGCTCTATTTTCCTGCTATGGGCATTCACTACTATGAATTTCCCAGATAAAGCTGTTTTGACTGTGTCCCATAAATTCCTGTATGTTGTATTGTGGTTATCATTTAAGTGTAAAAAATGTTTAATTCTTCTGTGACCCATTGGTTGTTCAGCAGAGTGCTATTCAATTTCCATGTGTTTGTGAGGGTCTTGGAATTTCTTTTGCTATTCAGTTCCAATTTCAAGACAGTAGAGAGGGGATAACCTCAATCCCTTTGCAGTTATGTCACATGTTCTATGAACTAGCATATGGTCTGTTTTGGAGAATGACCCATGAAGAGCTGAGAAGAATGTGTATTTTGATTTTGTTTGGTGAAATACTCTGTAGGCATCTATTAAGTCCATTTGTTCAAAGTTTGGTTCAGTTCAAGTATTTCATTGTTGATTTTTTTGTCCAGTTGATCTATTTGTGACAGGGGTATTTAAGTTCCCTAACAATATTGTATTACTGTTTATCAGGCTTTCAGTCTCTATTAATAATTGTTCTATACGGCCAGATATTTAGCTCAGTGGTTCCAGCACATGCCTTGCAAGAACACAGTCCCTGGTTTGATCCTTGGTAACCACATATAACAATATATCCACCAGCAATCATTACCACACACAACAGTGCCAGGTTTGGTGGCTCACGCCTGTACTCCCAGCACCTGGGAGACAGAGGGAGGAGGACTGCTGAGTTCGAGGTTTGCCTGGGCTACATAGTGAGCTCAGCACCAGCCTGACCTACAAGATGAGACCCTGTCTCAAAAAAAAAAATTGTATTATACAGTTGGGTGCACTGGAATTTGATGCATAAATATTTATGACTGTCATCTCTTTCCCTTAGACTGTTCCCTCTATGAGGATGTGGTATTCTTCTTTGTCTCTTTTAATCAGATTTGGTGTGAAATCTATTTTGTCTGCAAATAAGATAGCCAGTCCTGCTTTTTTGTAGTTTCCTATTGCATGGAGAATTTCCATCCTTTTACTTTCAATCTATGGCTTTCTTTCTGAATTAGGTGTTTTTCTTGTATACATCATATTGTAGCATCTTGTTTCTTCATCCATTCTGCCACTCTGTGTCTTTTAATTGGTGCAATGAAGCCATTGACATTAGTGGTTATGACTGACATGGCCTGAGTTTAACTTGTCATGTGGTTTTCCTGTTCTTGGATTTTTTAATTCTTTGCTTTTCCCCTTTCAATTCAGTTTCTTGTCTTTTCCAATGAGTTCACTTTGGTGGGTCTTGTGAGTTTGTGACCTTCATTGTTTTTTCCCGACATATTCTTTAGGATGTTTTCGAGTGCAGGTTTTGTATTTGTGAAGTTTTTCAGGTGTTATTTGTCATGAAAGTACCTTATTTCTCCATTAATTTTGAAAGATATTTTTTTCAGGATATATCAGTCTCGGTTTGAGGTTATTTTCCTCCAAGACTTGAAACACTTCAGTCCAGGCTCTCCTTGCCTTGAGCATTGTGTTGAAAAGTCTGCTATGATCCTGATGGTCTTCTTTTTATATATGTTTCTTTTTCTTTTCTCTAACTGCTTTCAGTATTTTGTTCTTTTGCTTGATATCTGGAACCTTGATTATTATATGCCTAGTTGTAGTTTTTTTATATCATGGCCATTTGGAGCCTTATATGCCTCATTTATCTTTATATGCAATTCTTTTCCTTTTCTTGTGAAGTTTTCTGCCATTATATCTGTGAACAGTTTTTGCTTGTTTGTTTTGTTTTGTTTTTTTGTCTTTTGCACCATCTCCTGTTTCCTCAGTGACTCTAATCAGTCTTATGCTATTCTTCTTTGAGTCGTCTGGGATGTCCTTTAGGTCTGAAATTTGGTTCTCAGCTTCACTCATCCTACTTTGCAAACTTTTGTTCTCATTTTTGATCACCTGGAACTCTGCTTGAAGCTGTTTAAAAGTTGTCATTTCTTTTGTTATCTCAGATTCTGTCAAGTCCCTGATCTCTTCTTTAATCATATCTTTCACTGTGGACAGCACCTCCCTTTTCATTTTAAAGATCAGTTCTGATTTCCATTTTAGTAGATCTGCTTTTGTTAGCAGTTCAGAGTCCTGGTGATTGAGCTTCAGTTTGCTCCATTTCCTTTTTCCCTGAATAACTCTGTAGTGATGATCTTTGTATATCTGGGTTCTTGAATTTTTTTTTTCTCATTTCTGTTGTGCTGGCTAGCACCAAAAGTCACTGGATGACCTAAGTGGCTTACCCAGACTCACCCAAACAGAATTGGAGTCCTGGTGGTTTCTGGTCTGCTCCAGATGGCAGAAAGCCTGGTGGCAGCAGCAGAAGTCACTGTGCAACCTCCATGAAGCTAACACATGCTCACCCAAATGGGAATAGAGGTCCCTGGGCTTCTGGTCTGATCCTGATGGCAGGAAGGCAGCTGGCTGGCAGTGGAAGTCAGTGCACAACCTCCACAGAGGTTACCTAGGTTTGCCCAAACAGGAATGGAAGTCCTGTGTGCTTCTGGTCTGGACCTGATGGCAGGAAGGTCTGCTGGCTGGTGGTGAAAATCATTGTGTGACCTCCACAGCACTTACCCACACTCTCCCACATGGGAATGAATGGGCTTCTTTCTGGTCTGGACCTGATAATAGGCCAGCAGTGGAAGTCACTGCACAACCTCTGCTGTGCTTACCAAGGCTTGCCCAAACAGGAATGGAGGCTCTGCAGGCTTCTGGTCTGGATCCAATGGTAGAAGAGGTGCTGGTCATTGCCAGATGTCACTGGCAACTTCCATGGCACTTACCCAGACTCTCACACAGGGGAATCAAAACAATATTATTAATGTGCTCATGCTCCCTATAATGATCTGTGGATTCAGTGAAATTGCTATCAAAGTTTTAGTAATAGTTTTCACAAAAATAAAAAAAATCTTAAAATTAATATAGAACCACAAGATCCAAAATAACCAAAGCAATTTTGAGCAAAATCTACTACAAAGCTATTGGCTATGGAGTTCTAATGTTTGTGTCATCTCTGAACTTCACATTGAAAATTAAACTTCAATTCAGCAAGTTTTAAACTGAGCCCTTTAGGATATGATTTGATCATGAGGGCTCTGCTTTCAAGGATGGGATTAATTCCTTATAAACAGGACTGGAGGGAATCAGCTGGGCCATTTAGTCCTTTCATATTCTGTCATGTGAGAACCTTTGGAGGCAAAGAGAACCAGTTTCCCCAGACACTCAATCTGTAGACCCCTTGATCTTGGTTTTCCTTGCCTCCACAATGGTGAGAATTTACTTTTTTTTTTTTTTGAGACAGGATCTCACTTTGTAGTTCATGCTGGCCCTGAGCTCACTATGTGGCCCAGAAAAGCCTTGAACTCAGCAATCTTCCTGCCTCTGCCTCCCAAGTGCTGAGATTATAGGCGTGAGCCACCATGCCCCACTGCATTTTGAAAAAGTAACTAGCCTAATATTCTTTATCATAGCAGGAAAAATGGACTAAGACATTATAATAATCAAAGCAGTATGGTACTGACAAAATAAAACCACAAAACCCAGACACATAAATTAGTGTAATGTAGAGCCCAGAAATAAGTCTATCCATTTATGGTAATTTTTAAAACAAAAATTTCAACACACCATAGGGAAGCAGAGTCTCTGTTAAATAATGGTGAGACAACTTCAATTTTTCTTTTGCATGAGAAAGATTTAATTTATCTTTCACTTTTTTGTTTTTTAATTAAAAATTTTCAAAATATAGAAGTCTAGGTTGATGGGCTTTTTTTTTTTTTTTTTTTTTTTTTTTTTTTTTTTTTTTTTTTTTTTTTTTTTTTGAGACAGGGTTTCCCTTTGTAGTTCATGCTGGCCCTGAGCTCACTATGTAGCCCAGGCAAGCCTCAAACTAGCAGTCCTCCTGTCTCTGCCTCCTGAGTGCTGTGATTACAGGCGTGAGCCACCACGCCCAGCACTGTGGTATGTGGTATTGATTGCTGGTGGGTGTGAGTCACCACGCCCAGCATTGTATGTGGTTACCGGGGATCGAACTCAGGACCTTGTGGTTATGAGGCAGGCGCCGGAGCCACTGAGCTAAATCTCCCCCCAAGAATGTTCTAGGTGTATTTTAAAATTTCTACATTCGCCTTATCCTTGCTGGAAACACAGAAGACTTTTATCTAATTTTTGCTGTGACAGTAGGGTAGGGCTCCAAGAAGTAAACAGAATTCAGTAGATGTTTTCACTGTGAAACTTGTTCACATTGAAACTGTAGAAATACACCAACTACATTGTAATTTCTTGCCTTGGTACTGGACTGCTTTGGTTTCTTATTCTGGGTTTGTGCTTTAATAAATGATAGCTCTCTGTATTTACCAGTCTTTTTCTCCAAATTTTTGGAACTGCAGTTTCCCTTACAATCTCCGTTCTTCAGTGGATCTAAGAACTGTTGATTTTCAGTGTTTCACTCCTTTTAAAAAAATATGCAGATGGGAATCACAGCAACCTCGAAGCTCCTTTTGGCTGGGCTAGAACCTGACTGGACCTCAGCTATGTTTCTGTCCATTAGTCACTATGATCCTGAGTGTTTGCATCCTGCTCAAGTTCATATGCTGAAATCCTAACTCCCAAGGTGATGATATAGGGGGTAGATCTTTTGGGTGATGAGATCATGAGAGTAGAACCCTCCTGAGGGAATTAGTGACTTTATAATTGGATTTAAGGAAACATGTTTTCTGTAACAGTGTGAAGGTACTGCATATTGGCCCTTGCCAGACTATCAATCTACCAAGACCTTTAGATTTCTTAAACTCTTGGACTCTGCTTTACAAGGTACCTAGTTTGCATTACTTTGTTGTTATAGTCTGAACAGTTCAAGATACTAGCATTTGACAATGAAATTAAGAGAACAATTCAATGTATAAGAGTTTTAAATGTAATAAAATATTTGAGAGTAAAATTAATAAAAGTAGTTTAAGACTTCTACTTTAAAAACTAGAAAACTCTATTGAAGGAAATTAATGTGACTGAAACAAGGAGAAAGACATCTATTTACATGTATTGGAACAGTTAATATTTTAAATTTGCAAAATATGTAAATTTTACTATAGATTCAGATAATTCCTTTCAAAATCCCAGTGGGCTTTTTTGCAGAAATTGACAATCTGGTTCTAGTACTTATAGGACAATTAATATGAGTTCATAGTGGCCAAACATCTTAGAAGAACAGAGGACTTTGATTTTAAAACTTACTACAAGGTGCTGAGCGTGGTGGCTCATGCCTGTAATCCCAGCACTTGGGAGGCAGAGACAGGAGGATTGCTGAGTTTGAGGCTTGCCTGGGCTACATAGTGAGCTGAGGGCCAGCCTGGACTACAAAGCGAGACCCTGTCTCAAAACAAACAAACAAACAAACTTACTACAAGGCTACATTAGTAAAGATGGTGTAGCACTGGCAAAATACTGAATAGGGATATAAACCACTGCAGTGAAATTGAGATGAAAGAAATACATCCTCACATTGGGGTTAATTGATTTTCAAGAATATTTGTGATCTCCACTTCT
Source organism: Thryonomys swinderianus (assembly GCA_004025085.1). Classification (NCBI taxonomy): domain Eukaryota; kingdom Metazoa; phylum Chordata; class Mammalia; order Rodentia; family Thryonomyidae; genus Thryonomys; species Thryonomys swinderianus. Next base: position 6,619 of record PVIC010036280.1, read on the forward strand.
TCCATAAGACTGTAAAAATGAGTAGTAAGAGAAAAGATAGAGAAAAGTGACTTAAGAAAAACTAATGACTGGGCTGGAGATTTAGCTCAGTGGTTCTGGTGCCTGCCTCACAAGCATAAGGTCCTGAGTTCGATCCCCGGTAACCACATACAATGCTGGGCATGGTGACTCATGCCCACCAGCCATCAATACCACATAGCATAGGCTGGGCGTGGTGGCTCACGCCTGTAATCCCAGCACTCGGGAGGCAGAGACAGGAGGTTGTTGAGTTCGAGGCTTGCCTGAGCTACATAGTGAGCTCAGGGCCAGCTTGAACCACAAATGCAAGACCCTGTCTCAAAACAAAACAAAACAAAACAAAAAAACTAATGACTTTTGTGTCTCAGTAGATGCTATCTCAAAGTGAAAGATAATCCATAGAACAGAAAGAAATATTTATAAAACCAATTTCTAGATTACAGATATGCAAATACTGGATCTTTTCTTTGATATGAGCACCTGTAGATGTAAATGAGTTCTAGAATGTATGATAGTTTTTGGAAAATAGGAAATATCCAAAGGGAATTTGGTGTGGGAATGTAATGAAGGAAAGGAATAAATATGATTATGAAAGAAAATAGAAGAGCATGTATATAGGGGGTGGAGGGGTGTGGGTGGATAGGGATGTGGGTAAAAATGAGAATTAACTTGTGTCATATACTGGTACAAATTTACCAATGTTGTGTGTGATTGTGAGCTGTATATAAAAGTACCAATAAAGAACTTAATTAAAAAAATGTCTGATAAAAGATCCATCTCTAGAATATATGAAGAACTCCTACAACTCAAGATAAAAAGCACAATTTAAAAAATTGCAAAGCATTTGGGTAGACATTTTTTCAAACAACATAATATACAGATGTCTAATGTGCACTTTTGAAAATTTAAAGCATTGTTAGCCATTTGGAAAATTTAAATCATAACTACTAGTAAACCAAGAATCAACAATGAAGCCTCAAAAGAAATCACCAACAGAATGAAAAGACAGCCCACAACAGTGGGAAAATTTTCAGCCAGTCCCTCATCAATTTGTAAAATCCTCGCTGCATATTACAAAATCATATAAAAAGTTTGGCAGGTTTAGTATTAAGGTAACTTGAAGATTTCATTTATCAGAGATATTTCAAAGATAAGCAGTTATCTCCTTCCTTGAGCTTTATATTCTGATTTTCAAGAAACACAGTGCTTAGAATAAGGAGTAGTATACTTTCTGAGAGCTTCCATGTCTTACCAGAAACACTTTCAGTAATTATTGAAAGTTCGTTCCCAAAATATTTTTGCTGATTAACTTCCATCTCAATGTCTTGGGTATTTCTATTCTTCATAACCTCTTTTTTTAAGACTGCTTTTATTATTTTAATACATAGTATTCCATATTCAAAACCAAGTGCATAATTAATGTTTTAACTGTATTGTTTAATTTCAAATTTAATTTTTAGTACAGCTATTTGACTTTAAAAATATTTCTTCATACTGCTTCCTGTTTGGCTCCAGGTCAGCGCTTATTGGGATTTCACTGGGGGAATGGTTGAGCCTGGATTCTGGATTTAAATTTCACTTTGACCACTTGCTCATTGTGTCAAGTTGGTAAACTGCCTAATTTCTTTTATATGATGGCTAAATTAATCTAAAATAATGGTGCCAACTTCAGGGGTTATTTAGGAAGTTAAATGACTTAAAGCCTTAAAAATTGTCTGCCATAGTCTAATATGTACTCAAATAATTTCTAGTGGGTCTTTGTGGTTCTGTTTGTGTTCTTTTTGAAAGATGAGCTAAACACAGTTAAAGGTAATGCTGATAAATTAATATATGAATTATATTTGCTATCTTCTGGCTTCTCCCCAGGGAACTTTCCCTCATGTGAAATATGATAGAGACCTTTCTACAGTATGGCATTTGAATACTATTTATCAGATGTATTGTCAATACCTTCCCCAACCTTTTATGAGTAGAACATTTGATAAATAATTTTATTCTCTTTTCATTTCAGCAATTTGGGGAATTTGCAGGTATTCATCGTGTCTGTTTTTAGTTCACTGTGCCTTTCAAATAAATTCAGCTCAGTGAATAGAGTGCTGAGTTTCAGGTATAGTGTTTACTTAAGTCTGCCTTTCCTACTTATATAATAGAAGCAAATAGGAGATGTTGTCAAGTGAACAAAAGGATGTTCCTAGCTCTGAATATGTCTTGGAGATTTGACTTCTTCTTTTGATTAGTGACATTTTTCTTCCCCAGAAGTTTTGAGGAATGAGAATGTGAGCTTTCCATGGGGAAACCTTACTTGTGTTGTTCTTTTTATATGTTTTACAGCTCTGTCTATTCTGTGGTTGAGTGAAATATGTCCTCTTTGTGGCTACTCATACAACTCTTATGCATGTGCTACCCATTATGTTCAGATCTCCTTTGTAAAACACATATGCTCAAATGAATGTAAAATATGTGTTCTTCTACCTTTGAAAAATTTGAATGATCACAATACGTTTTTGATCATTAGATTAGCAAATGCTTGAATACTCTTGAAATTCCTTTTATAAGCTGATTTCAGTTTTCAGATATTTAATCACACTTGTCTTATAAAAAGACAAAAAAATTAGGTTATTGATTGAATGGAAAAAAGATAGCCTTTGTTAAGTGTTCCTACTTTATAATCTAGTAATGCAAAATGAAGCTATACTATTTATGTTTAGAATATATTATATTTGATATACACTAACCACATATAACATTTTACTTTTAGTATTTCTCATTAGTGAATTTATTTGTTAGAAGTATATAAAATGATGTGGTTTTTCATGATTTGATTCTATAGGAAGGAAATGATAATGGGTGAAAAGAACATTAAAGATCATATAGTAAAATACACTTGATTTTAAAGTAATAAGTTTAGGATGATGACACATTACATACACAAGACCTGTCGAGAAAACCTAGTCAAGAATTTGGGGTTGGAATCCCAGCACTCAGGAGGCAGAGACAGGAGGATTGCTGAGTTCGCGGCGGCTTGCCTGGGCACCATAGTGAGCTCAGGGCCAGCCTGAATTACAAAGCGAGACCCTGTCTCCAAAAAAAAAAAAAAGCAAAAAAAAAAAAAAAAAGAATTTGGGGTTGGGCCTGGGCTGCCTAAGACTACCCTTGTAATTGTCACTTAATCTCAAATCCTTTTTATTTTATTTAACTATTTTTAATGTCACTGTTTTTCTTTTTTATGCAACTAAATCTGTTCAAGATTTTCCTATGTGCTAACTTGGCAGATACTTTTAGACAAAAGCTGTCATTGGCTTGTGAGATAAGAGTGAATATACTATTAAGTTTCCTTTTACTGAAGTTTTATTTTTAAAAACTGCCAATTGAATACCTGAAATATGTACATTAATTTGAGACCTTAATAAAAAAGTAATTACTAACTTTATGTTGCCTATATCTGTGTCCTTCAAGAGGTGTTATGGTCCATTACACCAGTTCTGGGCTTTGAAATAATGTGCTGTACTCAGAAGTTTCTAATTACTGTAGCTTAAGATCACAGGTAATTGGATATGCTTAATAGTAAAAATAGGCTAACTTACATTAAGTGGTAGTGATAGTATACATGGAATATAATAGATATAAATGAAACACACAGCAAATAACATTTCCTATCAGATATGAATTGTGTGAGAAGGGAGTTAAGGAAGACCCCAAAGTTTGACCTGAATAACCACAAAGATGTAGTTGCTTTTATTAAAATGAGGAAGATCACAAGTAGAATAAGTTTTAGAAAGAGGTTGGAAGATTGAGGGAATTCAGTTCTGGAAATATTAAATCTGAGGGATGTGTGTAACATCCAGTCAAGAAATTTTGATTAATTGAAATTTAGAAGAGAAAGCTAGACTAGTTTAAAATTATCAGTCATAAAATGCGCAGAGGGATATATAAAGCCAAGAGGGTGAGGAAGATCATTACTGTGGACTATAGTTAGTTAGAGATCAGGACCAGAGTCTGAGTTCATTGCCATTGCAATACTTAGAAGCTGAGAAAATAAATTCTCAATGTTGATTGTGATCACAATGTGTATATAAAATGTACCAATAAAATCATTAAAAAAAAAGAATCCAGCAAAGGACCCAGGGAAATTACATGTCACAGTGAGGTAGAAGGAAACTCAGTAAGGCAGCAGTTCCCCACAAGCAGAGAAATAAACTACTGTCTTGTGTGGAGTGCTTTTGACAAATAGCTTTCTTCAAATACTATGATTTTGACGCAGTTGTTTATTTCTCAGTAGGGCAATTTCTTCCTATGAATCATGTGAGAAATGGATTAGAACCTTTTCTACCAGTTTTAATCTGGTTTATTTTATCTGGCTCTATGAGGTTTCAAGAGGTATTTGGTGGGCAGCCCTGAAACTCTTGAGTTTTCTTGTTGGCAACCTATAGGAAGGTTAGATTAGTAAACCCCTTAGAAAAAAGGCTGTAACTCAGTAGGAGAGCATCTTGAAGTAATTCAATCTCTTGTTACAATTTTGGATTTGTTTTCAGTTTCCAAATCAGCACCATGAGACCTGCTTCCTTAATTGTTAGTTCCAAAACACTCTTACTAGTGCATTTATCTTCTGTACCACTCTCATATATGGTACAGAAAGATACAAGATATACCTCGGTTGTGATTCCATCTTCTGTCCTAAACATGATTAGAAAAGTGCCTATCATTATGTTTTTGTTGAGCTTGGTTGCTCCAACGATAATATGTTATCCCTTGTGACATTTACGAGTGGAATCTACACTGACTAGGACTCCTGAGAGCATGCTGTTGTCCTCCCTTTACCAACTTGATATGTATACCCTTGGATTTTCTTTCCATTCTGACTATGCTTGGATCTTCATACATTCTGTTTCATAGTTGTAACCTTTCAAACATGATCCATTTTATCTTGTGCTTGGAAAAATCAACTACTACAGACACTATGTATCTCTTTCTCTGATAAAATAAATAGTGCATTCCTTTATAGATACTACCATATGTTCTGTTTCTAGAAGACTGGTAGTGTCCTTCAAATCATGGTGTATTTATTCAAATATCAGATCATGCTTTCTGTATTCATTCCTTTTTGACTGTTAAATTCTAGTCAGTATTTGCCTCTGCCTCAGGTATTTTACCTTAGGTATTTTACTCCTGGCCTTCATTATTTAGCCTATCTGGTGTCTGTTCCCCTTTAAAGGAATTGATGGTTGACAGGTAAGAAGGTGAATAAGAGTCCATGAGGACTGTACTACTCACTTTTATTATGTGACTAAGAATAAGAAGGTAGTGCCTGTAGTTTTGCCTTTTAAAACATTTTAATTGACAAGTAAATAATGAACAGAGTCATGGGATTGAACATTATGTTTTGTAATACAGTGTGGAACAGCTAAATCAAGGTATTGTAAATATGCATTGCCTCACATACTTATCATTTATTTGAGGAGAAAACACTTAAAATCTACTCCATTAGCAATTGTCAAGTACATAATAAATTGTCACTCACTGTAGTTATCATGTACAATAGATCTCTTGAACTTACTCTTGTATAACTGAAATTTAAACCTTTTAACCAACATCTCCCAAATTGCTCCCTACCCCACCCACAATCAGTCCCTTGGCAACTACCTTTCTATTCTCTACGTCAGTAGTTCAACATTTTTAGATCCCACACATAAGTGAGATCATACAATATTGTCTTTCTGAACCTGGTTTATTTCACTTAGCATAATGTTTTCCAGATTCATGCATGTTGTTGCAAATGGCTATTTCCTTTCTAAAAAGCTGAATAATCTTTTGCTATATAAAAATAAACAGATATATAAATAAATGGGTATATGTAATGTTTTCTTATTGAGACATTTGATGGTGGACAGAGTTTGAGTCCATGTCTTTAGTATTATGAATAATGCTGCAGTGAGCATGAGAGTGCAGATTTCTCTTTAAAATACTGACTTCATTGCCTTGAGATATATACCAGTAGTGGGATTCCTGTATCCCATCATAGTTCTTGGAAAATTTTTTGGGGACCTCCTGTACTGTTACTCATAATGGCTATACTGACAATCCCATCAACATTGTACAAGAGTTTCTTTTTCTCCACATCTTTGTCAATGCTTGTTTTTATTTTAATAACCATTTTAAGCAGTATGATATCTCACAGTGATTTGAATTCGCACTACCTGTACTATTAGTGATGCCACACATTTTTATATACCTATTGATTATTTGTCTTTTTTTGAATAATATCTATTCAGAGCATTTCCTCTTCTTGAAATTGATTTACTTGTTTTCTGGCCATTGATTTATTTGAGTTTGTTATAATTTTCTCTGTTAATCTCATGTCAGATGCACAATCTGCAACTATTTTCTTCCATTACATAGGTCAGTTTTTTGTTGATTGCTTTCTTTGCCATGTAGAAACTTTTTCCTTTGATGTAATCCCATTTATTTATTCATGTTTTTCTTGCCTGTACTTTTGGAATCAGATCCCAAAAATCATTGCCCAAAACAACACCATGGAGTTTCTTTTATATGTTTTAGTTTCAGGTTTTATCCTTAAATACTTACTTTGAGATGATTTTTGTGTATTATGTAAGATAAGAATCTAATTTACTTTTGCATGTGACTATTCAGTTTTTTCCAGCATAATTTATTGAAGAGGCTGTCCTTTACCCTATTTTGTGTTTTTAGCATCCTTGTCAAAAATTAGTTCTCAGTATTTGGCTTTATATCTAAACTTTCTATTCTATCCCATTTGTCTCTGTTTTTATATTAATTCCATATTGTTTTGATTTCTTTAACTATATACTATATTTTAAAATCAGGTAATGTGAAGTTTATGTTTTCTTCTTTTGTTCTCAAGATTGGTTTGGTTATTTTGTGGTTCTCTGAAATTTTTTATTGTTTTGTACTTCCATCAGTAATGTCATTAGAATTTTTAAAAGGTTGCATTGAGGGCTAGAGATTTAGCTCAGTGGTTCTGGCACCTGCCTCACAAGCGCAAGGTCCTGAGTTGGATCCCGGTAACCACGTACAATGCTGGGCATGGTGACTCATGCCCATCAGCAATCAATACCACATACACAGTGCTGGCCGTGGTGGCTCATGCCTGTAATCCCAGCACTCAGGAGGCAGAGGCAGGAGTTCCAGGCTTGCCTGGGCTACACAGTGAGCTCAGGGCCAGCCTGAACTACAAAGTGAGACCCTGTCTCCAAAGAAAAAAAAAAGGGTTGCATTAAATCTGTAGGCGAGTTTGGGTAGTGTGAATATCTTGGCAATGTCACTTCTTTCAGCCTGTCAATATAGGCTATCTTTCTATTTGGGTATTCTTCAGTTTCTTCCACCAATATTTTAAACATTCAGCGTATACATTTTTCACTTCCCTGGTTATATTCATTCCTTAATATTTTATTTTATATTTTTGATGCAATTATAAATGGGATAATATTCTTAACTTGTTTTTTGGATCGTTTATGTATTAAGAAGTTTCTGTTTTGTATCATACAACTTCACTGAAATTGTATTTTGGTTGTAACTGTTTTGGTAGAGTCATTTGGGTTATCTATGTAGGAGTCATATCATTTAAAAATAGAGACAATCTAACTTCTTTCTTTTTTATATAGGTGAATTTTGTTTCTTTTTCTTGACTAGGGCTTCCACTATTATGTTGACTGCAAGTAATAATAGCAAACCTCCCATGTTTGTCTTCAGAGACAGATTTCAGCTTTTCATCTCAAAATGATGTTAGCTATAAGGAGCTCTTTATTGCCTTGAGGTACATTCTTTCTAAACCTAACTTCAGAATTTCTGTCATAAAAGAATGTTGAATTTATGGAATATCTTTAATGCACCTATTTAATCCTATGATTTTAGTCTTAACTCTGTTAAAAATATTTATTGGTTTATATATGGTGAATTGTCCTTGCATTCCAGAGATAAATTTCACTTGATCATGATAAAATAACCCTTGAATTCAGTTTGCTAGTATTTTGTTAATTTTTGCATCTGTGTTCATCAAGAACATTGGCTTGTAATTTTTTTTCCTGTTGTGTCTTTTGTTTGGGTTTGTGGTCAGAATCATGCTGTCTTTGTGAATGAATTTAGAAGCATTCCCTCTTCTTGAGTTTGAGAAAGTTTTATATTAATTCTTTAAATGTTTGATAGAATTCAGCAGTGAAGCCATCAGTTTCTTGGAGTTTTTATTACTGACATGGTTTCCTTATTTGACTAATCTGGTAAGAGTTGCTATTTCTTCATTATTCATTTTTGATAGGTTGTATATGTGTAGAGATTTATCCATTTCTTTTTGATTATCCAAATTTTGCCATATAATTCTTTAAAGTACACTGTTAAAGATCCTTTGTGTTTCTAGGCCTCAATTTTAATACCTCCTCTTTCATTTCTGATTTTGTCTTCCTTTTTTATTGTAAAGGTTTGTAATGCTTGTCTTCTCAAAAATGAAACTTGTTGGGGGAGACACGCCCACCAACAACACCGCATACCACAAAGTGGGACGTGGTGGCTCACGCCTGTCATCCCAGCACTCGGGAGGTAGAGACAGGAGGATTGCTGAGTTCGCGGCGGCTTGCCTGGGCACCATAGTGAGCTCAGGGCCAGCCTGAACTACAAAGCGAGACCCTGTCTCAAAAAAAAAAAAAAAAAAACTGTGTAGTTGATCCTTTCCACTGTGTGTCTAGTCTCTATTTCATTTCATTTTTCCTTCCCTCCTTCCTTGTCTCCCTTCCTTTCTTCCTTCATCCTTCTTTCTCTCTCTCCCTCTTTCTTTCTTCCCAGTACTAGGAATTGAACCCAGAGTCTTTGGACTAAGGTATATCGACAGCCCTCTTGCTTTGTAGTTCAGGCTGGCCCTAAACTCATTATGTAGCCCAGGCAAGCCTCAAACTCTGCAATCCTCTTGCCTCTACCTCCCGAGTGTTGGGATTACGGGTGTGAGTCGAATCACCATACCTTGCTCTTTTTTTTTTTTGGTACCAGCGTGTCCCTAAATGTAAAGCTTGTCTCTTGCAGACAGCATATAGTAGTTCTTTTTTCTCTTTTCTTCTAAATCGATTCAATCTAAATGCTTTCATTGGTAAATTTGATCCATTTAAACAACTTTTATATATCCATTTATATAATTACTGATAAATTTGATCCATTTATATAATTACTGATAGGTAAAGATTTATGCTTTCCATTTCATTGTTTTCTTTTTGTTTTTGTAGCTTTGTTTTTTCTCTTTTACATACTTTTTTTAAAAGACACCTTCTCACTTTGTAGTTCACTCTGACCTTGAACTCACTGTATAGCCCAGGCCGGCCTTGAACTTGCAGCAGTCCTCCTGCCTCTTCCTCCCAAGCGCTGGGATTACAGGCATGAGCCATCTATATACTTCTGCAATTAGATACCTTCTCTGGTGGTATTCTTTTATTCTTTATAACTACTAACTACCTATTGTAAATTTTTGTTTTGTAGTTATTGTAAGGCTTGTCTAAAGCATCAATATTATAGGCAGTTTTCCTTGATAACAGTTTAACTGTAGATACATTTTAAAAACCCACTCTTCTCTCTACACCTCTTCCATATTGCATGATTTTGCTGTTATAGTTTGCATTTTTACATTGTGTCCTCTAAATTATTGAAAGCATAATTATGTTTAATAATTTTGTGTCATACCCTCAGATTAAAGTAATTTATATGTTATTCTGAATTTCCCCTCTAACAGTGTGTTTACTTATCTTGGAGTCCCTCGATTATTTCTCTGAATTCCTAATATTTTCTTCTTCACTTCTGCTTATGGTCTCTTATATTTTTCATTGCATTTGTTTTATTTTCAGTTTCAGAATGTTTAAATAATTTCAATCTGTATATTGTTTTTCATTTTGATCATTTATTGTTTTCATTTCATTTCAATGTTCCTATGTATTTTCTTTCAGTAGCCAGAGTTTCTTTAAAGCAATTATTTTAAATTATTTGTCATTCACTTTGTAAATATCCATTTGGATGTTAGCTTCTGGGAAATTATTGAATCATTTTGGTGGTATTATTTCTTCTTGGTTTTCCATGTTTCTTTTTGCCTTATACGGGGAGTCACATGTTTGGTTGAGCAATCACCTCTTCCAGGCTTCCTTTACAGGCTGGATTTGCTCTGGCCTTTCAGGGAGCTTGCTGGGCAGGTGTGGCAATTCTGCCAGTGTGCGTGCAATTGTCTGTGCAACACTCTCAGTTGAGCCAGTGTTGCTGCACATTGCAGAGACCATTAGCAGCCAGTCCTGTCATATCCATAGTAGCCAGAGTTATGTAGTGGCAGTGGCTTCTGTGGTCCTCCTGATCAATTTTTCTCACTAAAAAATTGTGACCAAGAGGATTCCTCCTGTTCCTAGTTTTGTTTTGCAGCTTCAGTCATGCTGGCAGTGACACTGGTGTGTGAGGAGTGGTGCCCATGCAGTGGCTGTGGACTTGAGGCTTAAATACAACAATGAATGGGGAGAAAGTGGCTCTGACATGTGGGGCAGTCATGGCACTGCTGCGCAATGTGAAGTAAAGTAATAGAAAGCAGAGAAATGAAGGATCGACCTGGAGAGCTACAGTGGCTGTGGGATCAGGAAGAGGCCTAACTTTCTATGGCTGCTGAGTCAATGCCTGGAGTGCAGGCACACATAGCAAGATTTTGGTTCCAGGCCTGGAGTGTGGCCACCCATGGGCTGGCTGTGGTTTCAGGGTCACAGCACATGTAGAGCTGAGAGAAGTGGCAGCTGTCTTCCCAAAGCAGTTCAGTAGTGGCCACTTCCTGGTGGTGAAGGGATGTGCACTGCATCTCCCTCTCAGGAGTTCCTTGCTCAGAATAGCTGGTGGTTCTACTCCATTGAGCAGCTCACTGAGGACTACGTAGTTCCTATCATGTGGCTGATAGCAGTAGCCTTTCTTTTGTTTTCTTTATGCATGACTATCTCTGGCATCTCACTTGTGTTAATTGTGCTAGTGATTTTTCCTAGGTGGATATTCTCTACCCCCTCAATCTTACTGTATTGTTATTGATTCTTTAATAAGCTCTTTGGAGTTCTCCAGGATGTTTCTTTTTTGATAGCTGTTTATATTTTTAAGAGGGTAGGGAGAGAAGCCTAGTATCTCTTACTATGTTATCTTACTGACATATTTATTTATTCATTCATTCACTCATTCATTCATTTATTTTTGAGGCAGGGTCTTGTTTTGTAGTTCAGGCTGGCTCTCAACTCACTATGTAGCTCAGGCTGGCCTTGAATTCACAGTAATCTTCCTGCCTCAGGCTCTTGAGTGCTGGATTATAGGCATGCACCACCACACCTGCTTTGGACATTTCTATTATTCATTCATTCTTTTAAACACTATATTAGTTACTTTTCTCTCCTTGCTGAGGAAAAATACCCACCACCCAGAGTTAGAAGGGAAGAGGTTTATTTTGCTTGTAATTTGTAGAGGTTTCAGTCCACAATCAGCTGGCTCTGAGGCCGGAATGGCAAACAAGCATTGCATAGGAGACAGCATAGCACACATAGGCAGCAAAGGCAGTGAGAGAGACTTTTGAAAAACTTCCCCCTCTTTTATCTTATTCAGGCTACCTGGGTAGGTAGCACTCATACCCTTAAGACTAGCATTGCATCATGAATCAATTCCACCTTCACACACTCTACATCAAGCCTATGACCACATGAGCCTTTGCAGGGACATCTAGATTCAGTCCATGACAAACACCAATTCAGCAGCTGTTCTAATTAGTGAGCACTACAATCTAGACTCCAGACCTTTCTTAGATGAGTTTTAAAAACAAAATTATATGGAGGAAATATAAGATTTTGGGACAAGCTTATCTGATCATATAATTTTTCTGTACAGATTGACTAAGGTTGAAATCTTACTTTGCATGCCACAGAAGGCCTTTCATGACCTGGATTCATCTTTGTCCAAATTCAATTCCTCTTTTCCGACCTCTAGCAAATTTTGTCTTAGGAAATCTGAATA
>PVIC010036281.1:0-18642 GCA_004025085.1 Thryonomys swinderianus
GGCTGTGGGGAGAAAGGAACCCTTCTCCACTGTTGGTGGGATTACAGACTTGTGCAACCATTGTGGAGATCCATGTGGAGATTTCTCAGAAAACTAGGACTAGGGGTCCCATTTGACCATGCCATCCCCCTGCTAGGAATATACCCAAAGGAATTTAAAAAAACATATTGGAAAGACAGATGTACACCCTTGTTCATAGCAGTTCAGTTTGTGATAGCTCAATCTTAGAAACAACCCAAATGCCCATCAACTGGAGACTGGCTAAAGAATACGTGGTTTTAGGGGTGGTGGTGGTGCTAGGGTGGGTAGGGGAAGGGAAAAATGAGAATTCAGTTATGTTATATACTGGTACAAATTCTCAGTGTGGAGTATATTTGGGATTTGTATATATAATGTACCAATAATGTGTGCCAATTGAAAAAATGCTTTGAGCCAGTTCAGGTTGGTTTAAGATGGCAGAAATAAAAGTCCCTAAAAATTAAAAAAAAAAGAAGATGTGGTTTTTTAAATAAAATGGAGTATTACTCTGCCATAAAGAATGACAAGATTCATTCATTTACGTACAAGTGGATCCACCTGGAGGACACACTAATAAGTGAAATAAATAGATCACAGATAAGCAAATACCAGATCTTCTCTTTGATATGAGCACCTGTAGATATAAATGAGCTCTAGAAAGCATGACAGTTTTTGTAGAATGGGAAATTTCCAAAGGAAATGTGGTGTGGGAATGTAATAAGGGGAAGGAATAAATATGATTCTGAAAGAAAATAAAAGAGCATGTATATAGGGGGTGGGGAGGTGTGGGTGGGTAGGGATATGGGTAAAAATGAGAATTAACTTGTGTCATATATTCGTACAAATTCCCCAGTGTTATGTGTGATTGTGAGATGTACGTAAAATGTACCAATAAAGAATTCAATTTTTAAAAAGTATAATTCTAGAATTATAAAAAAGCTAAACTGGAACCCATAACTAAGCTATGCTCATGTTTACAAGTGTGATTCGGAAATAAATACTACTGTGCAGCTCTGGTGTAAGTCTTCTAGTTTTGAACACACAGATTCAGTTGTGGGAGGGCTTATAAATTAGATCTCATGCATGTTTTGAAAGAGTTCTTCAAGAGCCAACCAGCCCTAAAACTGAAGTTGTCACTCCAGTGCACAAGGCAGACAGATAAAAGCTGAACTAACTGAGGTTGGGAGGATTCCTACAGGATATGCAAGGCACGTGATACTTGGCAGCAGACCGAGTATCAGACCCCTCTAGCTGAGTGAGGAATGTGGGAGGGCCCTACTTTGCAGGCCAATTTCTATCCTCTTGGCGAATAAGGCTGTTTGTTGGCTTCATCTTCATTCTGTGGTAGCAAGGGGTGGAGATGCAGACACAGACAGATGAGGCCATCCTCACCAGACTTTTACTTGAGGATTGTGAGGGAAGTGATAATGTGGCCGCCTACTCTCAGGTGAGTCATGGTGTCTTCTCCTGCAGTAGAGTGATGCTTGAGTGTTAATGGATGAAGGTGTAAAACAGTTCTCAGGGACGTTTTAAGCAGAAATGGTGAACTGACGCTTTTTTTTTTTTTTTTTGAGATAAGGTCTTGCTTTGTAATTCAGGCTGGCCCTGAGCTCACTATGTAGCAATCTCACTAGAACTCAGCAATCCTCCTGTCTCAGCCTCCCGAGTGCTGGGATGACAGACTTAAGTCACTACACCCGGTTGATGCTTCATTTTTGAAAAGCAACTCAGACTGCACGGGTCTCAGTTCAGTCAGGCTGTTCCGGGGGGAGATGTGTCAGGCACATCTGGAAGGCAAAAAAGGGCCTTATGTGGGCCTCAGTGGAAATAGAGGTGCCCAGACTAAGACAAAGCTGAGAGGCTTCAGTGGAAACTTGAAGGTAATTAAAGGTTTTTAGCTGTCCAACAATGTAAAATGGGCTGCCATGGCAGGATGTAAAGTGTCACAGGAGCTGATTTAAATTCCACTGACCAAAATCCTGGGTGTGAAGGGCTATTGGGTGGGGATGACAGATTTATCAAATAAAAATCTAGGATGTCCAGCTAAATCTCAGTGTCAGATCAACAGCAAATAACTTTGTAATGTAAGTACCAGTACAGTCTACGCAGTATTTGGGATACACTTACACAAAAACGCATTCCGTGTCAGTGTGATATTCAGCGTAACTGGGCGTTCTGTGTTTGACCCAGCGATCCTGACGCTGAGGGCAAGGGGAGGCACGGCCCCTGCAGGAATCTCAGGAAGCTGGACCCAGCCAGTGGGGTAGCAGAGGGTGTGAGGAGGGACCCCGCCAAGATGAGGGAGCGTAGCCCATTCTGTGTACCTTACTGAAGAATAACTTTGGGAAGACCTGCTTCTCCTCTGGTTCCTCACTTAGGCCCCGGTACAAGTCCCAGGGAAAGGCTCACACGCTTCTTCCAGTCTTTGGAGCGGGCTCCCCCTCAGTCCGCCGCCGGCGCCGGAGGCCCGAGGCCGGGACGCCGCCCTCGGAGCCGAGTCTTGGGGGCGACACGCGGCGGAGCCGCTGGAGGGCTGTGAATGGCCGGCGGCCGGTAACCCCGCCTCCCGGCCCCGAAGGGTGGAGCCTGAGCGGGGAGTCGGGGAGCGGGGGAGCCGCTTTCCCCCCTGACGACGCTAGGCTGGGGAACATGGAGTCCAGCAAGATGGCGCCTCCCAAGAACGCTCCCAGAGATGCACTGGTAAGCGCGAGGAAGAAAGACGGGACGTAACACCCGGCACGACCGGGAGCCCGAGAGCCAGGCCCGGAAGAGGCCTCGAGTGCCGGCCCGCGCGTGGCCGGCCGCCGGCGGGCAGCCGGGCGCAGGTCAGGCGAGCTCGCCGCGGCCCCCGCAGCCTCCCGCGGCGCGCGCGGCTCAGCCCTCCGAGGGGCGCGGCGCTTCCCGTGCGCGCTGCCGCCCGCTTTGTCTCCTGGGCCTCCGGCCGCCGCCTCGCTGACGCCCCGCCTGGGCTTCTCATGCTGGCCGCCCGCACGGCCACATCAGAAAATGACAACCTGCTGGAGCCACCCCTGCCTCTACTGGGAGAGCCCAACCTCTGCCAATAAACAGATTAACACAAAGTTTTGAGTGAGAACGCATAACTCTTTTTGGTGTGATCGTTGTCACTCACCTGGAGGCCAAGAGGAGCGGGAGTTCGGAGCCTAGAGAAGTGGGATCTTGTCTGGAACTTCCAAGTACCACCCCCAGCCCAGTCTCGGTACCCCATACCTAGGTTAAGCGTCCGCTTTCTTCTTTGAATCCACAGGTGATGGCACAGATCCTGAAGGATATGGGAATCACGGAATATGAACCGAGGGTTATAAATCAAATGCTGGAATTTGCCTTCCGTAAGTTAACAAAAACTTGTCAAACTTGTGAATTAGAAAAGACCATTTTATTGTGAGAACATTTTCAACCAAATTATTGTATTAATATAGACATAACTAAAGCAGTAAAAAAGGAGCTCTGGTTACGGGACGGTAGTTTTTACGGTGTGAAATTGTATGGGTATGTAATGTGTTGTATGACTAGGACAACTAGACAAAACCAAAATTCATAAACTTTTCTGGAATTAGTAGAACCTTTTATGAAACTGAAGTAGCCATCTTCATATATTTAGGAAAGAATTGTTTTTTTCTTGAAGGGTATGTGACTACAATTCTGGATGATGCAAAAATTTATTCAAGCCATGCTAAGAAACCTAACGTTGATGCAGATGATGTCAGACTGGCAATCCAGTGTCGTGCTGACCAGTCTTTTACCTCTCCTCCCCCAAGAGATGTGAGCAGACATTTATTTGAAGTTATTTCACTTACAGTTTCTGAAGTTGTTGTTCTAATGAGCATTTGTTTTCCTCTTAGTTTTTACTAGATATTGCAAGGCAGAAAAATCAAACTCCTTTGCCGCTGATTAAACCATATGCAGGACCTAGACTACCACCTGACAGATACTGCTTAACGGCCCCGAACTATAGGCTGAAGGCCTTAATTAAAAAGGTAAGTCAGGGCTGGGGATTTAGCTCAAGTGGTACCGCACCAACCTTGAATGCACAAGGGCCCAAGTTCGATCCCCAGCACCACCAAAAAAAAAAATATATATGGGATATGATTGGAGAATTTGTAAAAAGCAGATTTCTGTAGGTAATCCAGGAGCCCAAACCTTAAGAATTTAAAAATTGTTAGAGGAGAAGGAACTTTAGATTGCATTTAACTGAGTAGACCTTTTTCACTTCTATAAATGAAGCTTGAACTCATTTATGGAGTGAATGGCAAAGCCAGGCCTGATTCTCAGGTCTCAAAATTCCTGGTATTTCCACTATGTCATAAATTTTAGTAAGATTTTATAATAAAGTAAATAATATATGATCAATAGTTGGGACAACTTTCTTTAAAATGACCAATAAGGGCTGGAGATTTAGCTCGGTGGTTCTGGTGCTTGTCTCTCAAGCACAGGTCCTGAGTTCGATCCCCGGTGACCACATACAATGCTGGGCGTGGTGACTCCCGCCCACCAGCCATCAATACCACATACCACAGTGCCGGGCCTGGTGGCTCACGCCTGTCATCCCAGCTCTCAGGAGGCAGAGGCAGGAGGATTGCTGAGTTCCAGGCTTGCCTGGACTACATAGTGAGCTCAGGGCCAGCCTGAACTACAAAGCGAGACCCTGTCTCAAAAAAAAAAAAAGAATAAAACGTGACTTAAAAAAAATAACCAATGAATAAATGATCTTCATTCATTCCTACCACTGAATAAAGTTCTCCCTATATTAGACTGCCTTTGTTTTCCAAAATTCAATACTATGAGAGTTTTAATTCTTTTCGAGTTAAAATGTTTACTAGTGGACCAGAGATTTAGCTCAGTGGTTCCAGCGCCTGCTTAGCAAGTACAAGGTCCCTGATTCAATCCCCAGTAACCACATACAAAACCGGATTTGGTGACACACACACTCACCAGCAATCAGTACCACACACCACAGTGCTGGGCATGGTGGCTCACGCCTGTAATCCCAGCACTCAGGAAGCAGAGACAGGAAGATTGCTGAGTTTGAGGCTTGCCTGGGCTCCATAGTGAGCTCAGGGCCAGCCTAAACTACAAAGTGAGACCCTGTCTCAATTAAAAAAAAAAAAGAAATTTACTAGTGAAGATTAAAAATCACAAGAAAGTTAGCTCTTATCCCCATTCAGATAAGACTCCAATTTAAATACCATATAGAGGTAGATATATTCATATCTAATTTTATATAGATAGGAACATGTATATAGGTTTGTGAAAATTAGTTTAAATGTTGGACTTTTTTAAATTTAAGTATTGGATTTAAAACACTGAAAGAATAAAAACAAGGCATTCTTAACGTGGATTATCCACTAATAATTTAACTGTTCATTAAGTGGAAACGTCAAATCTTAATAACAGTAAAACTAACTTTTTTTAAATCCCCTAGGGACCTAATCAAGGCCGACTAGTTCCACGGTTAAGTGTTGGTGCTGTTAGTAGCCGACCTACCACTCCTACTGTAGGTAAGTAAAAGTGCAAATCGCCTTTCAGGCTGGTAAAGAAGAGGTGCCTAAACACTTGGCTTTGAAATATAATCCAAGTCAAAAAGTGAGCCAGAGGGTCCGAGATTTAATTCAGTGGTTCCGAGGCCTGCCTCGCAAGCACAAGGTCCTGGTTTCAATCCCAGTAACCACATACAATGCTGGGCGTGGTGACTCATGCCCACCAGCAATCAATACCACATACCGCATACCACAGTGCCAGGCGTGGTGGCTCACGCCTATAATCTCAGCACTTGGGAGGCAGAGGCAGGAGGATTGCTGAGTTGGAGGCTTGCCTGGGCTACATAGTGAGCTCAGGGCCAGCCTGAACTATAAAGCGAGATCCTGTCTCAAAAAAAAAAAAAAGTGAGCCAGAAATTGTTGTATGTCATTTCTAGTAAAACTGCATTTTACTTGTATTTCAAATTGAGAAAGCTACAAAGAGAGTCTGATCTCAGATGAGGATAAGTTGGACACTGGTCAACACTGTTGTCGGTATTAACTACAATCCTAGAAAAAACTGTAGCCTCTGCTCTATTGTTTCCATCTTTTATACAGGTGCAGTTGCCAAACACACTTAAGGCAGCAGCCTTATTACTAGAAACTTCTGTATAAAATGGGAACAGTTTTTAAAAGGACAAAATGTGAAAAGCTTACAGATTTTAAAATATAACTATGTTTTTAATTACTAACCATTTTTTGTTTGTTTTCATTTTTGAGACAGGGTCTCGTTTTGTAGTTCAGGCTGGCTCTGAGCTCACTGTGGAGCCCAGGCAAGCCTCGAACTCAGCAATCCTCCTGCCTCTGCCTCCCGAGTGCTGGGATTACAGGCATGAGCCACCACGCCCAGTACTGTGGTATGTGGTATTGATTGCTGGTGGACATGAGTCCCCACGCCCAGCATTGTATGTGGTCACCGGGGATCGAACTCAGGACCTTGCGCTTGCGAGGCAGGCACCGGAACCACTGAGCTAATCCTCCGGCCCAATTACTAGCCATTTTTAAACAGTAAGCTTGAGCAACATAGGGAGAACCTATCTCAAAAAATAAATAGTGTTATGCCGGGCATGGTGGCTCATGCCTGCCATCCCAGCACTCGGGAGACAGAGACAGGAGGATTGCTGAGTTCACGGATTGCCTGGGCTACATAGTGAGCTCAGGCCAGCCTGAACTACAAAGTGAGACCCTGTCTCAAAAAAATAACTAACTAAATAAATAAAATAGTGTTGACTATCCTATTTTGGTCAGAGAAAACCCCATCAAAGCATGTCCTTGATAGATCTTCATAAGAGCATAAGAGTTTGAACATTCTTACTTGCTGACATAAAACATTCTAATCTTATATTATACAGTATTTTCCTACCCTGGTCCTACAATTAACCACTTCTCCAAAGAGTCCTGGTTCCTTTTAATGGAGAATGGGGTTTAGAAACCATCATTTAAGTCAAGCGTGGTAACACATGTCTGTAATCCCAGCACTAAGGAAGGTTGACAAGAAGATTACAAATGTGAGCCCAACCTAAGCAATTTGACAAGGCCCTATCTCAGAAAAAGGCTTGTGATGCAGTTTAATGTGAAGGTAATGGGTTCAATCCCCTTCTGCTTCACAAATACTAATTTTATACATCTTGGCCCATGGAGGTAGCTCAGCAGCACAGTGCCTACCTGGCAAGCTCGAGGCCTGAGTTCAATCCCCGGTACAAAAAACAATTTGTAAATCTTACTGCTTATAATTTGAGTCCTATAGCAATCATATACCTTTAGTGTAAGCATTGATTTTCTTTTTTTCTTTGAGACAGGGTCCCATTTTGTACTTCAAACTGGCCCTGAGCTCACTATGTAGCCCAGGCAGGCCTCAAACTCATAGCAATCCTGCTGCCTCTGCCTCCTGAATGCTGGAATTACAGGTGTGAGCCACCACGCCTGGCAGCATGGTGTGTGGTACTGATTGCTGGTGGGCATGAGTCACCACGCCTGCTATTGTTGTATGTAGTTACCAGATCAAACTTGGGACCTTGTGCTTGCAAGGCAGACTCTGGAACCACTGAGCTAAATCCCCTGCCCAGCATTTGATTTTTGAGATGTGAACTATATCTACTTTTCTCAGGATATAAATTACATTTCAGCATTTTAAACCTACCTGAGAGCTGGGTGTGATGTTGCATGCCTATAATCCCAAAGTAAGAGGAGGCCAAAGTAAGAGGATCACAAGTTTGAGGCCAGCCTAGGCAAAGTTCCAAGACCTGATCGCAGAATAAAATTTTTAAATTGGCTGGGGATGTAACTTGGTGGTGGAAAGCCCCTGCCTACCATATGCAAGGGTTCAATCTCCAGCACCACAAAAATAAAACCAAGAGCCAGGCATGATGATTCACACCTGTAATCCCAGCACTGAGGAGGCAGAGGCAAGAGGATTGCTGTGAGGCTAGCCTGGGGTACATAGTGAGCTCAGGGTCAGCCTGAACTACAAAGTGAGACCCTGTTTCAAAAAAACTAAAAATAATAATAATAATAATAATAATAATAAATTAAAAATAAATAAAACTAAGTAAAAGCAGTTTGATATAGAATTAGGTATACATTTCTAATTACCTACATATGATCTTTGTAAGTGGAATTTGCTTATACAGTCTGTATAATTTTTTATCATATACTGCTTGTCCCTGGATTCATGTTGAGTACCAGCATTTTTTTTTTTTCTTTTTGAGACAGGGTCTGACTGTGTTGCCCAATCTGGTCTCAAACTCCTAGGCTCAAGCAGTCCCTCTGCCTCTGCTTTCCAAGTAGCTTAGGATGATAGACATATACCACCATGCTTGACAGTATCAATTCTTAAGCCTCTAGTCCAGTAATTGCAAACTTTTAGAGTTTTTAGTGATAACAAGTACCCATGCCTGTGGCTCCTATGGCATAGGTTCACCACCACTGCCCTAGCCTGTTACATGTTTTGGGCAAATTAACAAATTTCAGTTTCCAGTTGTGATTTTTATTCCTGATAATTTGCTTTATATGCTTTAGAGATTTTTAAATTCTAAAATGAGAGTGCTACCAAAAACTACAATTGAAGATATAAGCTTTACATTTAAAAAAAGTAATGTTATATACTCTGAGCCTTGAATATCTACTCTTTTCAATTTAACTCTGTACCTATTTAAATGTTTTAACAATTTGTTAATGGCCAAGAAAACATCTACATACGGTACAATTTTGTTTTCTTAACAAAATAAAATACTTATTATTGCCTCAGTAAGCTTCACCAAATTCTTTGGATCACTCATGGGAGAGTTTGCCAAGCATAGAGTTATATTAGAGTAGGTACCACTTTCTGGGTTTGGGAAGGAACGTTCAGGAACCCAGATTTCTGGGTACCTTTGGGTTTTATTCCCTTTTGTCCTTAAATATGATGCTAGTTACACTGTCTTTAGTAACTCTGTCCCTGGGTAAAGGACCAGTTTCAAGTGGAAGGGATGTATGGAAAGCCTACATCTGCACAGGAAAACCTAAGACACATTTCCATAAATTTTTTTTTTTGAGACAGGGTCCCGCTTTGTAGTTCAGGCTGGCCCTGAGCTCACTATGTAGCCTAGGCAAGTCTCGAACTCAGCAATCCTCCTGTCTCTGCCTCCCGCATGCTGGGATTACAGGCATGAGCCACCACGCCCGGCTCCATAAATATTTTTTTAAGGCAATGACAATGTAGATATTAAATCTTGCAAAATTAATTCATTAACTGAACATTTGCTAAGCACCTGTTAAGAACAAGGTGCAAGAGCCCATGCTCGCCAGGATGAAAAATGGTAGCCAAGGCTTAGAAACTAGTGAGTGAGCTAAGATACTAATAATAAGACTCCTGTGGTGTTTTAAGGGAATTTCAGAGGCAGGAAAGGAGCTTTCTAAGTGAGCAAATCAAGTTTTCTAAATTAGGGTGGTTATTTGAGGTGTGCCTTAAAATAAGGAATAGGACTTGGGGGTACACTTCAGTAGGAGAGCATTTGTCTAGCATGTACAAGACCCTGGGTTTGATACCCAGCACCACAAAAGAAATGAGGAATAGAATTTAGATCAGGACTAGGTTTTGGGCCAGGATCTCTCCGAGATCTCTTTCTGCCTAAAAAGTCTCTGAACATAGAAAAGAAGTAAGTTTCTCATACCCACCTGGAGATCAGAAGTCTATTTGATTGGCTTCTCTTTGTTAGATGGGTGTTGACTTAGATTCATCGACATAATAGCATCTCCTAATCCTCAGGAAGTGACAGACATTGAGGGTGACACCTAAGGTGATTAATAGACATTGAGAGTCTATTAGTTTGTTTGGCATGTTCATGATGGAGTTGTAATTCGTATATCTCACTGCTAGAGCAGGTCTGATTTGATACACTTGTTCATGCCAGTTTGCACCACCGGTGGCATATGCGTGACTGTCCCAGTGGGTGGATTTTATCACTTCTCACGGGATCTCTGATTATAGTAATGCAAAGAAAGGTGTTGATTTAACAGTTGATCATATTTTAGTTCTTAAGGAAAACATTCAAATAATTGTTATTAAAAGATTGTAATACAGTTTGTAATAAAGGAACTACAAACGCCTTTTGTATATAGTACTTATAAGATTTCCACGTTAAAATTTAGAGAATTAATTATTGTTAAACTGTCATGAATATAATGAGATAAATTGTTGACTACTGTAATAATTTTAATTGGTATGAATAGTTTTATATTTGAGCAGTAATTATTCAGATCTAAGCAACTAGATCTAGTCTATTTATAGACTTTGTATTAATTTTATTAGTGAAAAGACTGATAAAGGATTAGATTCATTTTTACCACCAGTGGTACAAGCTGTCTAATGAGACATTCAAGCACGTACCACCAGAGGTTCAGGCCAGAAGGAATATATTAAACTACCAACTTCATGTTTTTGTATAGCTAAAATTTGCTGTTTACTCTGTATTTGATACTGGTTGAAGAATTGTATATGGGTTATTTTTACTTAATTCTAACAAGAATTTTGTGAAATGGGTACTGTTGTCCCCATTCCACAAATGAGAAAACTAAGGTACAAAAAAAGCCACATTAAATGGTTTCCCTAGGAGACCCAGCTAATAGATAAAAAAGCACGGATTCAACTCAAGCAAGATAGGCTCTAACGCTTACATTTTTTTACCCCCACACTATACTGAACCTTGGAGTTTTTGTTTGTTTGTTTGTTTTGTGGTGCTTGAGATGAAACCTAGGAACTCAGACGTGCTAGGCAAGTGCTTTACCATCGAGCCACACTGCCAGACTAGTTTTGTAGCATCTAAATAAGGTGGTTCACTTTTGAAAAATCACTTTGCTTTTATTTCTAATGATACTTTGTCACCTTCCCGTAGTTTCCTGTGCTTTAAAGGTAATTTCTAATAAGCTAAGGAATGTAGAATATAAATCTATGATATAACATCTAACTTAATGGTCTGTTAATTTTAACTACAGCAGCCCCACAAGCAGTGTCTGTCCCAAATAAAGTTGCAGCTCCAGTGTCAGTAACAAGCCAAAGATTTACTGTGCAGATTCCGTCTTCTCAGTCCACACCTGTCAAACCAGGTAATATGATGGGGGAGGGTAGAATTTATAATTTGCAATTATAGACTAGTTTGTGTTCTTATCATAAAGGTTAGATTGTTGTAATACTACACTAAGAAGGTGGCAGTAATGCTGTAAATCAGGCTTCTAAAATTATATGAAGTTTTACATATATGTAACATTTTCATCAGATTGTCAATGCTAGGAGCTAAAAACTGTGAGGGTCCTCAAGTATAAGGCATCTTCAGGTAAAAGCAATTAAGATAAAACCTCAAGAAAATTATACAGGGCCGTAGATTGAGCTCAGTGGTTCCGGCGCTTGCCCAGCAAGTGCAAGGTCCCTGGTTCAATCCCCAGTAACCACATACAACGATACTGGGGGCGTGGTGACTCACACCCACCAGCAATCAGCACCACACACCACAGTGCCGGGCGTGGTGGCTCACGCCTGTCATCCCAGCACTTGGGAGGCAGAGGCAGGAGGATTGCTGAGTTCGAGGCTTGCCTGGGCTACATACTGAACTCAAGGCCAGCCTGAACTACAAAGCGAGACCCTGTCTCAAAAAAACAAAAAAAGAAAATCATACAACTTTGTGACATATATGCATGTGTAGTCCAGAAGATGAATGTAAATTCAAATGAACAGTATATCTTTACCCATTTATAGATGGATATATAACTATAAAGTTTATATACATATGATTGGAATCATACTAAATAGAATTCTGGCATAGCATAGTTTCCTAACACATGCTTACATCTTTTAAAACTGAACTGATACAATAAACAACTTAACAAAATATTGGTCTATACAGGAAACATGATTCCTGACCTTAAACATGTGCATTTAACATGTTCTATGGTGAATCCAGTGTACTAATTACTAATTAAAGTTTTAGGTAGTGAAAATATAATGAAACTTCTCTAACTTTGTATTAAATATATTTAAGTGGCTTTAATCTTTCTATATACAAAAATCAAATTACACATCGTACCCTGTAAGTCACAGTCACTCATTTCCAATAAAATAAATATTTTAAAATGTAATTAAAACTCTTAATGCATTTGTGCCGCACACCTGTAATCCCAGCACTTGGGAGGCTGAGGCAGGAGTATTGCTGTGAGTCTGAGGCCAAGCTGGGCTACATAATAAGTTCAAGACCAACTGAAACAACTGGAACTACATAGCAAGATCCTGTCTCAAAAAAAAAAAAAAAAGAGAGAGAGAAGAAAACTCTGAATGCAGTATAATTACCAGTGTCTCTTCTCTGACAGTGATGATGAACCTTTTGGAGTTCTCAGCGATACAACAGCCCACTGCAACGTGCATGCCACAGGTTCCCACCACTGTTCTATCATGTAGTTGCGCTCTATTGTATTGGAACTTGTATCACAATCACACCCAGCTTTGTTGTTTGCTTTTGGTCATATGTTTTAGATTCTGGGTTATTCAAGGTTCATGAGGGTTTTCTTCTCTATTTACAGTTCCTCCAACAACTACAGTTCAAAATGTTCTGATTAATCCTTCAATGATTGGACCCAAAAATATTCTGATTACTACCAACATGGTTTCTACACAGAGCACAGCCAGTGAATCAAACCCACTGAAGAGGAAACACGAAGATGATGATGACAATGATACTATGTAAGAAATAGTCAAGGGCCGGAGGTTTAGCTCAGTGGTTCCGGCGCCTGCCTCGCAAGCGCAAGGTCCTGAGTTCGATCCAGATAACCACATACAATCTGGGCGTGGCGACTCACGCCCACCAGCAATCAGTACCACATACCACAGTGCCGGGTGTGGTGGCTCACGCCTGTCACCCAGCATTTGGGAGGCAGAGACAGGAGGATTGCTGAGTTCGAGGCTTGCCTGGGCTCCATAGTGAGCTCAGGGCCAGCCTGGACTACAAAGCGAGACCCTGTCTCAAAAAAAAAGAAAAAAAAAAGAAAAAAGAAAGAAATAGAGTCAAGGCTATTCTAGATGCATTTATAAAAGTATAGTTGGTTTTGAGCCTGTATAGCAGAATAGAGCATTCTAGGTCTTCCTATCTTAGAAAATTTAAATATATCTTTAACATTTTTCACATTAGTTTAAACTGTTAGATTTTTTTTCAGTAAGAATGCAAGTATTAGCCGGGTGTGGTGACTCACGCCTATAATCCCAGCACTCGGGAGGCAGAGACAGGAGGATTGCTGAGTTCGAGGTTTGCCTGGGCTACATAGTGATCTCAGGGCCAGCCTGAACTACAAAGCAAGGCCCTGTCTCAAAAAAAAAAAAAATGCAAGTGTTTTCTCACTAGACTTCAAGTATTAAAGTTAAGTACTTGTTTCTTGATAGTTTTATTAATGTTGAGTTCTACTACCATGGCAGTTCTATTTTTGAATGCAGTTTTCTGCCATTTATCACTGCCAGCAGCACTTAAGTTTCCATTGCTACATCCTAGTCAGTGAGTTAATCATTCATTTCTAATCTACATTTAAAGAAGTACTTTCTTTTGTAAGATAAAATTGTCATTTTCACTTTCGTTGTTCCTAACTCTTGACCAAATCTCTCAATTTAGGAAAAGTTAGATTTAGAGAGGTTCTAAATCCAGTTTGAATGTATTTAAGTTCCTCGGTTTTCCCTGATTTCCCACCTTAACTCCTTTTCTAGTTCCCTTCGGTTTTCTGTACCAATCAGCCATAGGTGTGAGTTTCTCCCCTTTGCCCTCAAATTGAAAAGGTTATAACTGGAATTTTTTAAATACCATTCCTCATAATACAGCTTAGTCACATTTTCATTTTTTAAAACTTGCTTTACATGCCTGATGCTGTGGTTGATTTGAACCTGAAGGTTTGTGTTTGCTCTTTGTTTTTTACTCCATGCCAGAGTAGTCATTGGGATTTACCCCTTGCCTTTCTTGACTCTTGAACTTTACTCTGCTTTTCACAGGTAGTTTTGGGTCAGTTACACTGAGTTGTATTCCAAGTTGATAAGTCTACCATATTTTACATTTTTTAACTTTAATTTAATAGAGATACTATAGCTTAAAATCTGCCTTGATTAGTAATTTACACTGGCCTGGAATTTAGCTCAGTGGTTCCCGTGCCTGCCTGACAAGCACAAGGTCCTGAGTTTGATTCCAGGTACCAAAAAAAAAAATATCCAATAAGTAATTTACACTGGACCTAGCAAAATCACTGAAGAACAGATGTTTTCTTCCTACCACACACATATATGTTTTGGTCACTACTGCCTATACCCCCTGTTGTTATAATTCATATCATCTTTCTAAATTTTACAGAGGATATCACACGTAGATGGGATCAAACCTAAAAGCAGACTTATGTTTCCCCTTCCTCTGTAAGGGCAACTAGGAACACAGGATTAGTGTCATACGACTTGCCTCTAGGTACACTCTTTGTAAATTTCCCAACAATGTTACTAAACACCTTCTAGTATTTCCACATCTAAAAGTCTTACTGGTAAGACTGCAAAGGTTTTGAGAATATGCACAGACCTGTTTTATTTAGTTGAAATGAGTTTGACATGTCTGCCATAAGAATACTTATGCAGAATTTTCTAAAATAAATCTTCGTATCTTTTTTAAATGAATTCTTTATTGGTACAATTTATATACATCTCACAATCACACATAACATTGGAGATTTGTACCAATATATGACACAAGTTAATTCTCATTTTTACCCACATTCCTACCCACCCACCCCTATAATACATGCTGTTTTATTTTCTTTCAGAATCATATTTATTCCTTTCCCTCATTACATACCCACACCAAATTTCCTTTTGGAAAATCTTCGTATCTTAAGTTAGAATTTGTAACCAAGGATCCTCCAAACTTAGTCATACGTTTCACCTTAGGCTGGTGCTTGACACATCTGAGAAATAGTCCAGTAACAGGGAAGAAATGTCTCATCCCAGTTTTAATGTTCAGGGATGTGAGAGAAAAGTGATATAAACACTTTTTTAAAATTTGCTATCATAGGAGAGAAATGTTCATTGTATAGCATAGATACTATGTGAATGTTCTCAGGGAGACAGAATGTCCAAAGGCCTGGGTTCTAGTCCTGGCTTCATAATGTACCAATTTTGTGACCTTATTTCACCTCTGAGCCTTGTTCTCCTTGCTAATAATAGGAAAATAACACCTTCCCTACCTCCTTCATGGGGATGTTCTGAGGGTTTATTGGTGTATGTGAAAGTTCTTTCAAAATTGTAAAATGCTATTTAACTATAAGTAATTATTATTAATACATTTGTTCCAAGGTTATTAATAAAAAGTTAAGCTTATCAGTGAGTTTTCATTTCTGATTGAAAGGATTCAAGGAAAGTGAATAAAACACAGTAATTCAGAGGGTGAAAAAGCAATTAAGATTTATTTAATGGGTGATTTAATTGTGTATCACAGAATAAATTGCTTTTATTTTCTCATAGTAAAGCAAAGTAAAAATGAATGAAAGAATATGTATTTACATCTGTTAAAAACAGCATGCTCCATGGGCTGGAGATTTAGCTCAGTGGTTCCAGCGCCTACCTCACAAGTGCAAGGCCCTGAGTTCGATCCCAGTAACCACATACAATGCCGGGCGTGGTGGCTCACGCCTGTCATCCCAGCACTTGGGAGGCAGAGACAGGAGAATTGCTGAGTACGAGGCTTGCCTGAGCTACATAGTGAGCTCAGGGCCTGCCTGGACTACAAAGCAAGACCCTGTCTCAAAAAAAACCAGCATGCTCCAATGGAATTTATACTTTTAATTGGGGAGTACAGTCTTAACACGCAGGTAGTTCACCCCTTCAGATGAAGACTGCTTTTTATCTTGCAGATCTCCTGTCCCTAATTATCTCCTGCTAAATCAAGTATCTCTTGTTCTCTAGCTTTTAGGTCATTTTGTTGTTTTGTCCTTTGAAACAAGGTTTCACTTACTAGGCTGGCTTCAAACTTATGATCCTTCTGCCTTACCCTCCTGAATGCTGGGGTTACAGACATAAGCCACTGCTGCAGCTGACTCAGTTCTTTGCTTTACCAAATGTGCTGATGATGGATGGGCAAGAGCACTATTGTCTCAAGTTCTTCCCTTTACAAGTAAGAAGCAAATATTTATGGTCCGAGTACAAAGGAAGAGGCAGCATGGGAGGAAGAATGGAAGACTAATTCACATTATGGTATGAGGGATCCAAAGTGAAGTACTCAAGTATGCAGTGTGTATAATACGGCCCGTTTATATTTTAGAGTATGTCCATGCACACACAGATGAGCTCTTCATATGCAGTAAGTAGCTCTAAACTGAAAGTGGTCTGAGAAAGGTTGCTTCTAGGGAAGGAAGCCAGGAGGTAGGGGACCGAGGTAGGAAGGTGTCTTATTACTATGAACCCTTTTTGGATCATGAGCAGAGAGAAATTTTAGACCTGAAAAAGGAAACAGGAAATAATGAGCTAAAGAGTAGGTTTGAATTCTTTGTTCATAACATGGGATAGATAACGATAGATAGATAGATAGATAGATAGATAGATAGATAGATAGATAGATAGATAGATAGATAGATAGATAGATAGATAACGATAGAAGGGAGACACAGTGAAAAAGCATCAGCCTTTGGAATCAGACAAACTTGAACCTGAACTCCTGCTCTTAACACCTGTGGGAGCTGTCCGAGACTTAACTATTTCTTCAGCCATAAAGGTAAAATGCATATCTTGCCTTTGAAATGCCTAGCACAAGAATTTCGGTTTAAAAATGGCCTTTTCGGGCCGGAGATTTAGCTCAGCGGTTTCAGTGCCTGCCTCGCAAGCGCAAGGCCCTGAGTTCGATCCTGGTAACCACATACAATGCCAGGCGTGGTGGCTCACGCCTGTCATCCCAGCACTCGGGAGGCAGAGACAGGAGGATTGCTGAGTTCGAGGCTTGCCTGGGCTACATAGTGAGCTCAGAGCCAGCTTGAACTACAAAATGAGACCCTGTCTCAAAAAAAAAAAAAAAGGCCTTTTCAAATATTATTTATTTTCCCCCTGAACAACACTATAACAGCAAAGAGAACAAAAAAATTATGAGGATTATAAAAGAATCATAGTGGCATTAGACTCAACAAGTGACAATGAAACAGTGCCTTCAGGTCTGGTAAAATAATATTCAGGCAAAAATTCTGTATAGTCAGCCCCTATATCTGAGGATTGAAAATATTAGACAAAAATTTCTACCTATTCTGAACATATACAGAATTCTTTCTTTGTCATTATTCCCCACATGATACAGTATAATGGCTTTTTATATGGCATTTACATTAGCCATTTAATTTTTTTTTTTTTTGAGACAGGGTCTCCCTTTATACTGCAGGCTGGCCCTGAGCTCACTATGTAGCCCAGGCAAACCTGGAACTCAGCAATCCTCCTGTCTCTGCCTCCCAAATGCTGGGATGATAGGCGTGACCCACCACGCCCGGCACTGTGGTATGCAGTATTGATGGCTGTTGCGTGTGAGTCACCACACCCAGCATTGTATGTGGTTACTGGAGATCGAACCCAGGACCTTGTGCTTGCTAGGCAGGTGCCAAAACCACTGAGCTAAATCTCCAGCCCTAATTTTTTTTTTTTTTTTGAGACAGGGTCTCACTTTGTAGTTCAGGCTGGCTCTGAGCTCACTCTGTAGCCCAGGCAAGCCTCGAACTCAGCAATCCTCCTGCCTCTGCCTCCCGAGTGCTGGGATCACAGGTGTGAGCCACCACGCCTGGCACTGTGGTATGTGGCATTGATTGCTTGTGGGCGTGAGTCACTACGCCCTGTATTGTTGTATGTGATTACCAGGGATTGAACTCACGACCTTGACTTTGTGAGGCAGATGGCAGATGCCGGAACCACTGAGCTAAATCTCTGGCCCGCCATTTAATTGTTTTTCAATACTGGGGATTGAATTGAGGACTTTGTGCTTACCAGGCAGGCATGGTGTCACTGAACTCAATCCCTAGCCCTATATTAGGTATTTAGGTTACCTAGGGATGATTTAGGGGACTTGAACCTCAACAGGTTTTGGTATCCAAGAGGGTTCCTAAACCAATGGCCCACGGATACAAAGGGATGACCCCAGACAAACTAGCAGTCCTGCGTGAGAATTAAATAAAGAGGGCGGGAGATTTAGCTCAGTGGTTCCGTCGCCTGCCTCGCAAGTGCAAGGTCCCTGGCTCGATCCCATTGTAACCACATACAATGATATGATCTTGGGCGTGGTCGCTCACGCCTGTAATCCCAGCTCTGAGGAGGCAGAGGCAGGAGGATTGCTGAGTTTGAGGCGTGTCTGGACTACATAGCGAGCTCAGGGCCAGGCTGAACTGCAAAGCGAGACCGTGTCTCAAAAAAAAAAAAAATGGGCTGGAGATTTAGCTCAGTGGTTCCGGCGCCTGCCTCGCAAGTGCAAGGCCCTGAGTTCGATCCCAGTAACCACAAACAATGCTGGGCGTGGTGACTCACGCCTGTCATCCCAGCACTCGGGAGGCAGAGGCAGGAGGATTGTTGAGTTCGAGCCTTGCCTGGGCT
>PVIC010036282.1:0-18642 GCA_004025085.1 Thryonomys swinderianus
CCCCATAATGGGCAGCTCCATCCATCCAGAGAGACAACAGTGTGGCCCTTCATTTGAAGAAACACAGGGAATAGACTTTCTGCGGACAACTTACTTCCAAAAAGAGGGTGGAGCTCAGCAGAGCCTGGGTCATGAGTTAATTCCTCCACAGCTGACCAAGTAAGTCGCTTCCCCTCTTAAGGGCAGAATGAAGAAAGGGACAGAGAGGTGTGGGTTTGGACCCACTGAGCTCCCTTCTTAGGAAGGAAACATCACAAGTGTGAAAGAAATGTTCTCTCCACCAGTTAGAGTATGCCATAAATAAAGAAGAAAATACAGCAGTCTTTTTTAGAATCAGATGGGGGACAAGGCAACAAAATATTGCTGCCTTGAGAGTGATACCAGTTTTTATAATCACTATTTGGATGAGCAGAAGAAAATGTCTTTTCAGCAATAAGAGGCCAGTTGAGGCTGGAGGTCCCAAGTTTGCAGGTCCATGCAGCTACAGCTCTGTGGTCTTTAGCTAACACTGTTAGGTCTAAGACTGGGCAGAGAACCAGGGAGGGTTATGTCACAGGTGAGTTTCAGGAAGGGCGTCAGCCAAATGCAACCTAGGTGTAAGTCAGGATGAAGTGGTGCCCATTGGATTTAGTAACTTGGACATCATTAAGTGCACTTCTGTTTTGACAGGTAATGGGGTAGAACCAAACTGGAATAGTTCAAAAGGCTGAACAGAAAGTGAAAACATTGAGACAACATACATAAACAACTTTTTGTGAGATTTTCCCATGAAAAGAATGGAAAAGTAGTCTAGTATCGAGGAGATGTGCAGATAATGGAGGGGTTTTGTTTAGATTAGTTTTACTTTTGAACAGGGAAAGTCAGAGAACATCTGAATAATAAAGAATCAACCAGTGTTGAAGTTGCAGGTGAAAATGATAAATAACTAATAGTATTTCAGACCTAAAGTTTATGAACTGCATAATGAAAACTAGAGATTTTATTTTGGTGTTCTGTGGGGAAAAAGTTGTTATGTCTTTAACATTTTATTTTTTTCTTCAGAATGCATCAGGAATTTATGCAGAAATAGATGGAGCCAAAACTGAGCTACAAGGAAAACTATCTAACCTAAGTAACCTCAGTCATGATTTAGTCCAAGAAGCTACTGACCATGCACAGAATCTTCAACACGAAGCCGATGAGCTGAGCAGGTAGTGTGTGCTAGGGATAGAAATGCAAGTATCTACATGTCCTCAGTGTGATATTTCTGATTATACACCCCAGAGTTACTAGGATACAGTGGTTGCAGGTTGGTTAGGTTTGTATCTGTTTTTGTTGATGTTTTATTAGTTTCTCCCTCTGAGAGTCAATCATGATTTTTTGCAATTGTTTTGAGGAGACAGGTTTCAAAAAAAAATTTGTTTAATGTCAGATTAGAGGCCTGTGCTCTGTGTGTGAGTACAGCTAAATTCTGTTCTCCAGTTAGTAATAGGAGGGGTGTTGGTTATGAGCAGTAAATCCGATCCTTTCACAGGGTCTGTCCTACAGTCATTACCTGTTTATTTCTTCCACAACATTTGCTTTTGTCACTGCAGTATCATAAGTAAAGCTGGGGAGGGGTTGGCAGCACAGCTGACTTCTGAGAAATACTCTATTCTTTCTGTATTTTCCAGCAGGAACTATTTGATTTCAAGACAGTTTTCTTCACAGCACCTAAAGAGTCACACATCCTTTGGGCACTCAATTAATATAAATTGAAATGCACTGAAAGATTGGAATTAAATTCATGACCCTGAAGTAATAAGTAAATAATGAGATCATTATAAAGAAAGACTACATAGCTGACAGTTAGAAACAAGGACTAGTAAAGATCTTGAATTAAATAAGGACAACATTAACTTTTGTTTAAAACATACATCATCGTTTTATTCCTATTTGCCAAAATTACCCACCACTCTCCAAGTCTCCAAGAAGTCAAGAAAGACAGAAGGATGTAAAACCTTCATGCACGAGGTGACGTTACGTTCAGCTCAGTTCCGGGCCCCTGACAAAATGCTTGTAATGCAAGTGGATAATGGACTTCAAAAGCACCGTTGGGTTATAGACTGGGTTAGTAGAGAAATGCTTTTGAGTCCGGTTCTGTAACTGTCTTTAGGTTCTCTTGTCATTTGTGTAACCATGTCCCGCTGCTGAGATTCCAAAGTGTACCTTCTCCAAATGCCCCTCTGCAAGAGTGGTCCACTAGGGTCCCAAGGAGGTGACCACGTGCTTTCCACAGTGCACAATCAGAATAGCAATGTCCATGAAGTTCCTTTCATATTTAGACTATTTACAATTGAATATATTTGTGGAAATATTCAAATTTATAGACCCACTCATTCAAAATGGGAATCTCCCTGAGTATGTGTCAAGTGTACACTGTGCCCAGAAGTTCTCATTTCAAAAGCATCCTTTAAACATTGATATAGAGAAAAAATAGCAAAGTCTTTTAAAAAAAAAAAACTCTGTGGAATTTCTACTACTGTAGCAGCAAAACCTTAAAATATTAGTAAATATTTACAACATTCTGTTCCTTTTATCCCTTTTCTTTTGAAGCTTTTCTTGTCTCCCTCCTCGGGTTTCACTCCTTAAGCCAGAGTCTGGGTAAACATTACCTTTCCAGGGCAGGCCTGTGTTATGACGTGTATGACTCTGATGCTGC
Organism: Thryonomys swinderianus; assembly: GCA_004025085.1. Taxonomy (NCBI): domain Eukaryota; kingdom Metazoa; phylum Chordata; class Mammalia; order Rodentia; family Thryonomyidae; genus Thryonomys; species Thryonomys swinderianus. Next base: position 2,681 of record PVIC010036282.1, read on the forward strand.
CTCGGTGATGCATCTGTCCATTAAATAAACCAAAACTCTGTTCTGTGCTACATTGGCATAAAGACCAACATAAGTATTATTATTACCCTTCCTTTTCTTTTGATTTAAAAAATTAAAATGAAAGCCGTTTTGGAGGAGGAGGTGACTCAGCCTAAGAGAGTCCAGGCATTGGATCAGGGCAGCAGGCTGAGAAGTGAGCAGCTGAGCTCCCAGGCTGGTTAGTTGGCAGACTGTGCCAGGTGGTGTCTGCAGTGTTGTGCACTGACTGGGTCTCGGAGACCCGGGCGTTACTGAGGGATCACACGATAGCAGTCACCAGGGCTTGGGGCAGAGAAGTAAGGAACTGGTGGATTTAAGACTGCATATATCAAGACAGCGGATGTGGAATGAGATGTGAAAGTGGGGGCACAGTTTATATCATAGAGAAAAAAGCAGTTTTCTTCAACACAAATTATGTGAATACCTATACAATTTATAATTCTTACTCAGGAAGTAGGTTAGTTATAGGAAGTAAGTAAACCCTGCAGCCAGGTGCAGCATGATCAGTATTTCCATATTCTCTTCTGTTATGCTTCCCCCTGATCCTTGAAGGGCAGCTCTTAGTAGGTCCTATGCAGGAGAGCACTGGCACATAAGTGCCAGTGTTTGATGAACTTACACAGGCAGACAAGTGGTGTGGAAGGGCAGGTGCTCATGAGGCTGAGTGCCTACGAGATAGAGCAGGAGGGAGACTGGCAAACTGCTGTGTCCTCTGCGAGGCCGTGCACCATCTCTCAGAACCCTGGCTTCTTTCAAAGAAAGGGATTCATGATGCCTGTTTGGATAGAGTAGACAGAATGACTTTAGGCTCATTTTCTTGCATGACATCCACCACACAGACTCGCAGGGGGACGTGCTGAGGGCTGTTTTCAAACCATTATTCATATTTTTGGTGGCTACTATCATGGGGCCAAAAATGGAGTAAAATCTTGGAGGCAAGACAGGCAGAGGGATGCAGAGACAATCCACCCTTAACAAGGGTGACTCAGGACCATCTGCAGCTAGGTGACTTTGAATGACCTCAAAGAGGGACCTGTGATCCCCGAAATATTAAAAGTAAATCCTGAAAGTATCCCCATTTCCCAAAAGGGTAAGAAGAGAAATAATGATAAGTCCATTAATTAACAGGAACTTACACAATTCAGATATGAATGGGCTGGTGCAGAAGGCTTTGGATGCATCAAACGTCTATGAAAACATTGTCAACTACGTTGGTGAAGCCAATGATACTGCAGAATTGGCTGTGAATATAACTGATCGAATTTACGATGTGAGTGTTCTCTGATTTTATTTTTTGTTTGTATATTGTCATTTCCCATTTGGGCTTTTTGGTTTTTATTTATTTCTTGTGCTTCCAAAGTCACATCAAAATGGCATAAAGTGCCAGGGGACTAAGAAAAGACCGCTTTATGCCATGAAGTTGTTAATTCACGAGATTTTAAAATGTGCTGTCCTCCAGTCAGCAAATGCTAATTCCTTTAACAACTTTTTTTTAGTCCAGGACTCTAAGAAAATATATTTAAAACTTGTGTCTGCTGATAGAGAAGATGCTTGCTTTCCAATTTCTCTACTTAAAGTCATTTATTGTGTGCTTTCTACATGAAACAATACTTTATTGAGGCTTTGCTGGGGCACAGTAATTGCTTTGCCAAATTTTCCTGAAAAACATTCATCTTGGAAATACCAGAGTTTGTTTTACTGTGTTCATATTGACCTTGACTTTGAAGTATGAAAATGAAGCTGTATGAATTTTTCTTACCAGATAAACTATGTCATTTAAATCCTTAAACTATGAAAAACGAATGTCTTCTCTTGTTATTTTACTTTCCCTACCAAATTCCTTTGCAGGCTGTGAGTGGGATTGATACTCAAATCATTTACCATAAAGATGAGAGCGACCACCTTCTGAATCAAGCCAGAGAACTGCAAGCAAGAGCAGATTCTAGTAAATATCTGTACTTCACTCTCTTCCTTCCAATTTGCAGCTGCTTCTCTCCAATGTATAGAGACTTCTACAATCTAGGTTAAAGGTTAAATATATTGCAGTTAAAGAGTAGTGTATCAGTAGTTTCTATTAAAATGAAGTTTTTAAAAACCAAAGATTTGATATTTTAAAATGACTTCTGATTTTAAAAATAGCTTCCATGTAGTAAAACTATATGGAAACATAATTATGCAACATATGGAGGGTATTCTTCATAATTAAATAAGATAGAAATACATCACAAACAGATAATAGTTAATATAATGCATTATTAATGTCAGCTATCAAGAGTTAAGGCCACAGAACATACTTAACAGTAAAACAATTTTGTTCGTAATTAATCTTTTTTGCATGATTCAGAATTCCCCTTAAAGGTGTTACTGTAAAGGGTGGATCGTTCTTTTTTTTTTTTTGAGACAGGGTCTCACTTTGTGGTTCAGGCTGGTTCTGAGCTCACTATGTAGCCCAGGCAAACCTGGAACTCAGCAATCCTCCTGTCTCTGCCTCCCGAGTGCTGGGATTACAGGTGTGAGCCACCACGCCCGGCATTATGGTATGCAGTGTTGATTGTTGGTGGGCGTGTCTCCACGCCCAGCATTATATGTGGTTACCGGAGATCAAACTCAGGACCTTGCGCTTGCGAGGCAGGCGCCGGAACCACTGAGCTAACCCTCCGGCCCTGCTCCTTGATTTATAATGTATTTTCTCAATCCTGCTATTATTGAGTTATTGAAAAACACATTCTGGGAATGGCTTCTCTCCAAACTCCCATATTTTATGTCAAATAAATCTCTATGCATCAACATATTTGAAAATTTTGCAGATGTGGCCACTTATTTCATGATCTTTTTTAATTAAATTCCTTCAGTGTTTAAGGAACAACAAGGGTGAGTTAGGGTCACCTGGTTCAGAACTTTATAGGACTGGCTTCTTTTTACAGAACAAAGTTTTGATATAAATTCAGGTTTCAGATCAAATCATTATCATCTACTGAGTTACATGATAATTTCCAGTTACTGTGTCTTTATTCTCACATCCTTTTCCACAATGATTAATCTTTATCTCTCAGCTTTCCTTCCTTCATTATGTGTATGTGTCCAGTGTGTCATATGTGTCAGTAGTTAGCAATCTGAACTCAAGAAGCTATTTATACTTGATCTTAGCCAAAAGGCCGAGAAGCGATCAAGAAGCTATTTAAAAGTTTTCTACTGACAATGTTTATGTAAGACAATAGTTCCAAACAAATCACACAGATTTTCTTTCTCCTGTTTTTGACAAAAATTCTAAATATAGAGTTAAATACATTTCTTTCTGAGTATATCACACAATGTATTTTGCAATTATAAGCCCAAGATGGCTAGTTGCATCCCACTGCCATGCCACAAGCTGCCTCCTCTGCCGTGCCAAGGTCATGCCATCTGCCTTGGAGCCAGCCCACTGTGGACTGAAATCTTTGCCAACTATGAGCCCAAACTTATCTCCTTTAGCTTGTGGGTGTCAGATATTTTGTTTCAGCAGCAAGAAAGTAACTAAGACAGCTTGTGTTTGCATGCAGATAAATGCATAAAGTTAAAAAAAAGAATTAAGATGTATTGTGTATATGAACAGTTCTACTCAAGGAATATAAACATTGTGTACTGCAAAAATGTACTAATAGGGCCGGAGGGTTAGCTCAGTTGTTCCGGTGCCTTCCTCGCAAGCGCAAGGTCCTGAGTTCAATCCCCGGTAACCACATACAATGCTGGGTGTGGAAACTCACGCTCACCAGCCATCAATACCACATACCACAGTGCTGGGCTTGGTGGCTCACGCCTGTAATCCCAGCACTCGGGAGGCAGAGGCAGGAGGATTGCTGAGTTCAAGGCTTGCCTGGGCTACATAGTGAGCTCAGGACCAGCCTGAACTACAAAGATGGACTCTGTCTCAAAAAAAAAAAAAAAAGTACTAATAAAAAAAATAGTCAAAAAATTCCTAATGCGTGCACACTGAAAGGAAAAATCCAAGCCAAATTCTGTTATACAAAAATCCTAATCAATATAAATCTAGCACATACTGAAACATATATGATAAAACATATTGAAACATATATAATGATCAATTTAAATTTATTCTAAGATTTAAATATAGTTTATTATTTAAAATATCAATTATAATCCATATTGTTAGAATATAGGATAAAAAGTCATAAATGTACATATACTTAATACATACATAGTACATACATGCACTTAGTAAAACTCAGTATGCATTCATGGCTCAAAAAATCCAGAATAACTAAGCATATAAAATTCCATAATAATCATAAAAATTAATATCACATTCACATTAATAAAATATTTAAAACATTTGCACTGATTAGCTAAAAAAAGATTACCCCATTACAATTCAGTTTGTAAAATGCCAGTTTAATTTTATATAAATAACAAAAATTAGCTTTTAAAAATACTTCCATTTGCAAATAGCATTAAATACCAAGGGGAAAATCTGATAAAAGTTGGTAAGATCTTTACACATGAAACAGTAATGAATTTCTGGAAGAAATTAAACATCCTAATGGAAAAGCATCTAAATAAGAGTCTAAATCTTAAAATAAAAACTACACACATTGATAAGAACACTCAAGTTTGTGAAATAGACAGTCCTGCCAAATTTATCTATAAATAAAAACTGTAATGGTGTGTATGTGTGTATGCACACATGCGCACACATGCATTTATATAGACAGGATGGTGGAGATGGGATGGAGGGGTGCCAAGAACAGGCAAAACAATCTTGCAGAATACAAACCAAACTGAGAGACTTAATTTATTCTATAACAAGACTACAGCTTTACAGAAACCAAGGAAAAATATGAAATATCACAACGTTTTGTCATGTCTTTGTTCAAAAGAATTTAAAAACAAATGAGAGCTCAGAGAGTTGGATTCAGAAGAGTGATCACCTTGGTCATCATGACCTACTTCCTGGGGGTATTTTGTGTTCATTTTGTAAAAATGTATACTCATAGTGTTGTTTTCTAGTTGTATATCATTTAAAACGTTACTGAAAAGTAAGAAAAAGCAGTCATATAGAACCAGTCATTACTGACATAAACAGATAAATGTCTGTTTTCAGCTCTTTATCAGTTGTGGTGTTGTGTTATTAGTCAGGTGCTGCTCTGTCTTGAAATTATCCTTCCTCATTTGCTCACAGCCAGTGTTCGAAACTTCCTGCAAACCTGCAGCTCTTACTCTCAAAGCCACTCTCCAGAACTAATGATGGGAGTTCATCATGTTCAGAACACTGCACATGCCTCCGTGGTACAAATCAGAAGCTTCCTTGTTGAAACGGAGAGGGTTGGTGATCTGAGCTCAATGGCCTTCCTTTCCGTGGCTTCTCCGCAGGCAGTGAAGAGGCCGTGGCCGACACCAGCAGGCGCGTGAGCGGGGCCCTGACGAGGAAGAGCGCCCTGAAACACAGATTGGAAGATGCCATCAAGCAACTGCAAGCAGCAGAGAGAGGTGAGGGTTGCACGGAGCATGTAGAAGTCTCAACTCTTTGTTCCCCAGTATGGAAGTGAACATTTGAGGAAAGATTCGGTGATTTTTTAAATGGAAATCTATTTTACAAATTAATCTTGTTTCTGATGACAAAAGAAACGATGTTTGTTATCCCCAGAAAACAGAGCTAAAATGTAAAAAGAAATAAATGTGAAAGCTGTGGTCACCTCACCTAGACATAAACTTTTCATTTGAGAGGGTTTTCTTCCATTCTCCCTTTGGTTTATGCTCGTGTGGTGAGAATATATTTTTATGGGTTCACACTGTTTATACTACTTGCCAAACTGCTTTCTTGTGGACATCCTTCTTAACAGTATGCCCTAATTTGGTCACTGGATTTCTCCAGCCCTAACTTTAGACAGCTTTCCCTGTTATACATCAAGTTATTCTTGTCATTTAGCTGCAAAACCAGTGAACTAAACAGAGAAACAAGAGTGTTCATCTTGCCTAATTTGGGGCGACAGTGGTGTCCTAGAAAGGTGCGACTGGAAGCAGATGCTTTTCTCAGCGTAAAGTTGAGACATTCTGCTGGATGAGAGTGTTTTTACTTAAAAGAGCAAATCTAAGTACAGTGCCCCAAGGTCTGGCCAGGAGAACCTGGTCTCCGGCATCGTGGGAGCTAGTGCTGGCTGACATGTGCTGTGTCCTCAGGAATGTGCTGCGTGGCCCACGTACTCCCTCAGGGGAGGGCGTGAACCCTCAGCAGACAGGAACCTGGAGCCTGCCTGGGGCAGGGGGCTTAACTCAAACAACTTTTATCAGAACCTATGTTGAACTAAATGTTTCTTTGCTTTAAAGTTTTAAAGTCATATTGCTGAAATGACCTACTCATTTTCATCATGGAAGCAACCCTCACAGAAAAATAAAATAGGGTTGAGAAACAGAGGAATAAAACTCTGGCACAGGGGGCCGGAGGGTTAGCTCAGTGGTTCCGGCGCCTGCCTCGCAAGCACAAGGGCCTGAGCTCGATCCCTGGTAACCACATATAATGCTGGGCTTGGAGACACGCCCACCAACAATCAACACCACATACCACAGTGCCAGACGTGGTGGCTCACGCCTGTCATCCCAGCACTCGGGAGGCAGAGACAGGAGGATTGCTGAGTTCGCGGTGGTTTGCCTGGGCTCCATAGTGAGCTCAGGGCCAGCCTGAACTACAAAGCAAGACCCTGTCTCAAAAAGCAAAAAAAAAAAAAAAACCTCTGGCACAGTCGCATACCCCTGGCCAAAATGTAGTGTAATCTTATATTGTTTTTATTTTAAATATGCAATAATTTTTAAACAAAAATAGGGTTTTGCTATTTTGCTTACTTTATTTTAAAACTTACTTGTCTTATGTAAAAGTACATTTTCCTATTAACTTGTACTAAATGTGCCTTCATTTTTATAGCAACTCTCCCACATAAACACTTTTGCATAATAGAGTTATTTATGATGAATTTCAGAAACAAGTATAAGTTCAAATCTCATTATGTATTTTTATGGCTTTCTTACCAGATGTTTAACCACAGAAAATACTATTAGACTTTTTAAAATGTATCTCTTAATTTAAAAATATTTTAAGTGATTTATTGCATTTAAACGACACTAGTTTTTCAAACTTATTAAAGCCATTTACAGTGCATAGTATTTTTGCACACTTAATTTATACCGTAATTAACATGCACTTACAGTTCTTAGTTTTCCTTAACATCCCAAAACTTGAGATCTGCTTTGTCCCAGCAATGCAAAGAATTCTAATGTTCTCCAGTAATTGTCCTGCTGCTCTGCAAAGTCAGTGTCCTTGTGTCCTTGTGTGAAGGTGATGTCCGGCAGCACCTGGGCCAGTCCACGCTGATTGTGGAGCAAGCGAACAAGACCACAGTGGAGGTACAACAGGTCACCGCTCCAATGACCAGCAAGCTCACCAACTGGTCACAGAATCTTCAAAGCTTTGACTCTTCTGCTTACAACACTGCAGTGGCTTCTGCTAGAGATGCAGGTAACACGGACAGACTGCTTAAATCATTGCTTTCCCATCACTGGGACAAAATCTACCTGGAACCTGATATAGAGGAGGAAAATTAGTTTCACTCAGGGTCCCAAAGAGTTAGTCCATGGTCAGCTGGTTCCAAGACAGGCTGGGAAAGCTGCCACCTCACGGGAGCCAGGAAGCAGGGAAAAGGGAAGGTCAGGCAGTGAGATGCGCACCCCTGGTGCTCACCTGTAGCAGCGCTCCCCTGCCAACCAGCCTGGTGACAGCACCCTCAGCATCCAGCGCCCAGTACCGTCATGCCCCAAAGGTCCCCTCTCTGAACACGTGGGGCCGAGAGGGCCTTCTAGATCTAAATCATAACACCATTAAGATCCGTTTGAGAAAGTGGCCATTAAACCCTACACAACTTTCAGTTAACAAGCAGTTTACTTCATTTGTGTTTTAGATTGGAATATGTAGAAGTTAACATAGAAAAATTAGGGCCAGAGGGTTAGCTCAGTGGTTCCGGCGCCTGCCTTGCAAGCGCAGGGTCCTGAGTTCTATCCCCGGTAACCACATATAATGCTGGGCATGGAGACACGCCCACCAACAATCAACGCCACATACCACAATGCCGGACGTGGTGGCTTACGCCTGTCATCCCAGCACTCGGGAGGCAGGGACAGGAGGATTGCTGAGTTCACAGCGGCTTGCCTGGGCACCATAGTGAGCTCAGGGCCAGCCTGAACTACAAAGCGAGACCCTGTCTCAAAAGCAAAAAAAAAAAAAAAGAAAAACAGAAAAATTATATTCAAAACTGTATTATCTATCTATAAGAGTCTATATTTGTACATGTGAAATGTGCACATTTCCCATAACGAAATAGTACATAGGTTAGTAAAGAACCATAGTTTTGTTCTATGTGAAATAATGGCAGGTACTGTTTTTATTGATTTGCTTTCTGTCAGTGTAACACTGACCCATGAGGAGCAGATTGATGAAATCTTAGAGTCAATAACCTTAACAGACTATACCATCTTGACTTTAGGGAGATTACTAGAAATTTCCTTCTTTCTAATCTCACATTTGTGTTGTCTCCTCAAGACCTCTTCCGTGTTGTCAGTATGGTGACAAATCATGACTAGCAGAGTTAGTCATTCTCCAAACTGGGTTAGACTGTCTTCCTTCACTTGGGTCTGAATTGAGAAACAGGATGTGACCCACATATGATTTATCTGTCCGTAGGAATTTTATTTCTAAAAATTTGCAACTCAGTAGCATAACAAGAAAACTGCTCTTTTGTTCATATTTCTGTTCATATTCATGAGTTGTGCCACATAACCTTCACTTAATTGCTTTGAAATGTTTATCTTTAAAATACTTATCTTCATGATATTTAGCATGTAGTTATCCAAGTATTGCCTCAGGAATATTTATTCAACCTGTGTTAAATGTCTTTTTCTCCATTTTTTTATCAGTCTTACCAAGTGACTCTGGTAACCATCCAGAACTAGTACTAATTAAATTATTCCCAACTACTGTGTTTTATTCAAATAGCATTTTGTAACTTAAAGCAGAGTAATTGCAAGAGCATTTCATAATGTAAAGGACTTTGTAACAGCTCTACTAATAGCTGGATCCCTTCTGCTGGAAGAACTGAGGGCAAGGGGAGACCCTGTCTTTTGTACATTTCCATAAGCAACACATAATGCAGTATTTAAGTTACTGTCTTTAAAATGGCTACTGTGGCCAAGATCCAAACACAACTATTTACCTCATTTTCAAAGTATAGAGATGTCCCCTAACCCACATTGACAAGCTCCTGGATCTCAGTTTAGTTTGGCTTTAGCAAGAGGCTTGCTCTTGCCCAGGTGCGGATACTCCATGACAGTGGTTCCACTCCTAGGGAGGAGAACACCCCCAAAATATTCCTTCTGTGGTCTGGTGGTGCTGAGACATTAGTGTGCATTAGAATCCCCCGAAGGGCTTGTCATACACACAGATTGCTGGATCCACTCTCACAAACCCAGCAGGTTTATAATGGCAAAGAATTTGTATTTCCAGAAAAGTTCCTGGGAAACTGGTACTGCTAGACTGGGACTATGCTTTAAAAACCAGTATTAGTCCCTGGAATTTTGAAAAACAGTTTGTCATTCTTTGCTTTGAGTTCTCTCACTAAGCTAGATTTTTTGATGTGTGCTCTTTTCCATGTGTATGTTATACATTCTAAAGAAGTAAAAAGAATCTGTACATAAGAAACAGATCAGTCCCAGCTCTGGGGAATTGTGCACAGCTACACTAGGCTGGATCACAGGGAGTGTGCACCCTGTTTCAGACGCTTCTTTTTGTACCATCCCTCAGTTTCCCCTGAAACCCCAGAATGCAATCAGGAGTTAGGAAATAATGTTTGAAAGTCCCAGTGTGACCTGCTTCTTGCACTGCCCTCACGTAAGCCCACAGGCCATGGCTACCCACCCTCACCCTGGCATGGCTGACACTCTTCTGGTGCTTCCTGCCCCCCTCTGAGCAGCTCTGACTGCTGGGACAGTGGCAGCAGATCACAATGTGATGTCTGTGGGTATCTACTGGAAAACAACCTGCTCGCTTCCTGTCGCCAGCAAAATTCCTTACAACAGTTAAAAAAAGGCAAGCAAACTTGTGCTGTGTGGTTAATAGAACATCTGTGTTTTGTCATCGATCTTACCCATCAGGGATGTGCATTATGAGTCAGTGTGGTCCACATTCAATTTATAAATAGGTACTATAAATACACAAGGTAGAAATGGAGTGTGCTTCAGACTTTATTGTTGATTTATAGCATTAAAATGTTTTCTTACAGTTCTCCCTGTGGTGCTCCTGATATATCCTTAACGTGGAGACACTTACTCGTGACTGCTTTTCATTACTGCAGTGAGGAACCTGACAGAAGTCGTCCCGCAGCTGCTGGATCAGCTCCGCACCGTGGAGCAGAAGCGGCCCACAAGCAATGTTTCCACCAGCATCCAGCGGATCCGCGAGCTCATTGCTCAGACCAGGAGTGTTGCGAGCAAGGTAACAGGGACAAGGCCGTCAGCCGTGGGGTGAAAATGGGGAGATGAAGCTGAGCTCCAACTCCCCAGGCAGTTTCCGGGCCTGTAGCCGTCACAGCAGCTCAGCAGCTCCCAGCCCCAATTGCTCATTAGAATGACACACAGACCACACACCATTTCCTAGCCACGGTCTCAGAGTGGTGTGTCAGGCTTTCTAGAGGAAGGACCCAATGACTGTGTTTAAAAACAGGGAAGAAAGAAGAACATTCCTAGGCTATTTTAATAGATAAAAGCAGGATTGATAAACACAAAATGAACCCACTCGACAATGTTAACATGACAAAACAAATCAAGTAAAGCTCCAATTAAAAAACTCTGTATTACTCATTATCTTACATTCATGCAGTTACTGTACAGAATAATCTTGCCCACCTGTCCTTCCTCTTCAAGAAATCCTCCAGAGCAGTGTAGGTTACGTAAGCTTCTTTGACTGCCCTGCAGGCTTAACTGGGTGATCCCTGGCAATACCTGCTAAGCTGAGGAAACCCAGCCAACACTACTCCGAGGCACCAGCACACACCCTTGCCTTGAGAAGACTAGAGGCAGGCTCGCCAGGAGCACGTTGCCCAAATGATGGCATTTCGTGTGTGCCAAAACAGGACTTGTTCCCGACCTGTTATGTAGATACCAGCCTCCTTTCTGTTTCAACCAAATCATATGCTTTTATTTTCTCAATCGAGAATTGACCTGAACAGGGCTGGGAATGTAGCTCAGCACCCCAGTATCTGCTTTGCAAGCCCAGGGTCCTGAGTTCAATTCCCAAAAAGAAAATTAAAAAAGAAAAGAATTCGCCTGAACAGATTACCAGCCCTAATCGCTGACAGAAAAAAGCGTAACAAGTCAGCTATTTTATAACGATGGAAGTATTCTTGATGAATACCCCCAGCTTTTAAATGTGGTAAATGTGCCTGTGACACAAACTACTTTTTCTGAATTTTACAATCTTTATTTCCAAGAAAGTTTATCTTACAGGTACATGAAGAGATGGATTTGAAAAGCCAGCTTGCTGAGAATGCTTTCCTATGATATTATTTAGTGGAGCATAACTTTGGAATCTTAACTCTCTTCAGCTCCCGAGAGTGAGGTTTCATAGGCCCACACTTCCTGCATAGGTTTCACAGAAGGACTTCAGTTCCGGCTGCCACTGGGTTGTTTAAATGTTCTGACTTCTACCTGACAGACAACATGAAACTGCTGTACCCTGGGCACTTGGGAACAGAGTCCTGACACAAGTATCAGCACCAGCCCGATCCATGCTAGTTGATGTAAATATGTCTGATTGTTTAAGAAGATTTACACAAATAACATGAGCAGACACGGTTCTTCCCTGCCTGAATATTCTAAAAATCACCACGACTCTAGTCCATTCAGCATGTTGTATCAGGCCTCTGAGAAATGTGCTCAAACTGTGCTGTGTGGGGTGCCTCTCTGAGCGCTGTCACAATAAATATCCTAAGGAATTTATCATTATAAATATTGTAGTGGCAGAGCGAGGGGCTGAAAGCATTTCATAGTTATTGTCTCATTTCACTTGCCTGAAACTCTACCGTCTCCATCTTCCAGACTCAGAAACTGAAAGCTGAGTGGTTTGCACAAGTTGCCGAGCGGGAGAACCAGTTCTCAGGCTGCAGAGCTGCGTCTGGTTCTGCCCCGCGGCCTCACTTTTGCTCCTTTTCTGATGACCAGGGGGCCAGAAGTCTAGCTGTGTGTCATTTCTAGGATTATTCTCAGTTCGCCTAAATACCGTATTGATAAATAACTCTTCGGGGCCTTCTGATCGTATGACTGGTTGGGTATTCCTTCTCATCGTGTAGTCTGTTAGCCCACATGCACTGTGGAATTCATATTTTTAGATCTGTCACTTTCTCTGCTTTATTTTGCACCGCTTTAAGCTATTGTAATCTGCCTTAGATCCTTTCTCCAAAGAAGTAAGGCAATGAAATGCAGAGCGAAGGAGAGCTCAGAGGCCCCAGCAGGAGTGAGGGAAGGCCTTGAGAACTACGGGAAGCAGGCTGATCCCTCCTGCACCCATTTCAGTGGAACAATTTGTCACTCTAGATCCAGGTCTCCATGATGTTCGACGGCCACTCAGCTGTCGACGTGCACCCCAAAACCAGTACGGACGACTTGAAGGCATTTACATCCCTGAGCCTCTACATGAAGCCTCCTTCGAAGCGGCCAGAACTGGCAGGGACAGCAGATCAGTTCATCCTGTACCTTGGAAGCAAGAACGTAAGAGCTTGAGGTGTTAACGGAGGGAATAATGTTAGGAGGGAAGGCATTTTTTCCTCTTACCTAAAACAAAGGTACTTAGGCAAACAATCTAAATTCCCATTCTGGTAACTCAAAAGATCTTCTTGATATTTCAGGCCAAAAAAGAGTATATGGGTCTCGCAATAAAAAATGATAACCTGGTATACATTTATAATTTGGGAACTAAGGATGTGGAGATTCCCCTGGACTCCAAGCCTGTCAGTTCCTGGCCTACTTACTTCAGCCTTGTCAAGATTGAAAGGTAAAATGGGCTCACAATGAGCAAACTAAATACACATTTCATAAGAAATATATTGATGCACTCACATACACAATGTCATCCTGTTATAAATAGTTATAAATAACATTGTCTTCCTTTAATTCTTACCCCTTTTCCTCCATCCTTCTTATATTCCTTCACCAACACCTTCATAAAAAAGATTAGGAAAAACATGGCTATCACTTTTAAATCATCACATGACCATTACATGACCAACTCATAAGTTAGTTCCAAAATGGAATACTTTTTCTCTTCACTGTTAGTATTACATAAAAATGTATTATGTAACAAAACCAAATGCCTAATTTGGTGAAGAAACATTAACATTTTGATGTTAAATAAGTATTTTCCACAAATTATAAGACTAATAAAGAGTGGCGATCCTTTTTCTCCATAGGGTAGGCAAACACGGAAAGGTGTTTTTGACAGTCCCAAGTCTAAGCAGCACAGCAGAGGAGAAATTTATTAAAAAGGGGGAGTTTGCGGGAGATGACTCTTTGTTGGATCTGGACCCCGAGGACATGGTGTTTTATGTTGGTGGGGTGCCTTCAAACTTCAAGGTAAGCTACCTAGATATATGTTGACTTATTGCAAATCTGCTAAAATTCATAAACATATAATGATTTCATGGAACCCTGATGCCATTTTTAAGAGTCCAACTGAGTAGCAGAATTCTACACAAGGATTTGCAGCTCAACTGTATAAATCCACTCTCTGTTACCCATGTTGTCATAGTGTCAGCTGCTTTTAAGCTCTAAATGACATGTGAAGATCAATTAATTTCATTCTGCTATATGGGAAAGTAATTAATAGTACCCCATTTATGCAGTAGTGACTGTCCCTTGTGGTTTCACCACAATTTGGATTCAGTCTTCAGCTTTAAACATGGCAGAATAAAAACTCAGTTATCCCACCAAACGTGGGCATGAGATGAAGGGTCTGGGGTAAGAGAGAGGCGAGGACTACCAGGAAAATGCAACACTGGTGAAGAGTGAAAGAAGGAGAGAAGACTGCAAAAGTTTCCGTTCCAGGCTAATATTTACTAGTTGTAAGTACATTGTTGAACCTCTCTTGGAATTATGTTTCCCCTTTTTCTATAAAGAAAACAGGAAACCCTAGCTCACACAGCTGGCATTTAAACTTACTTTTGTCCTATATTCACTGTCTGGTGTATATAACATACATAGTTTATATTCAAATCTGCTACAATATCTACAACTAACATGTTCATCTGTACATACGTCTAAATGTACGCTGCTTATCTAAGCAGTTTGACATAGAGTAGACATCAACTCTAGCCTTTTGTCAATGGATGGGCTCTTGATGTTCATGTAATGTGATTGCCTGTTGTGTGGTGTCTGTGACAGAGGATGGTGCGCAGTTGACCTGTTTTGTGTGTTGCACAGCTACCTGCCAGCTTAAACCTGCCAGGCTATGTGGGTTGCCTGGAGCTGGCCACTTTGAACAATGATGTGATCAGCTTGTACAACTTCAAGCACATCTACAATATGGACCCCTCCAAGTCAGTGCCCTGTGCCAGGTAAGAGACAGCGTGGGACATCTGAGACTTTGTTAGGCAAGAACGTCTGCAAGGACAAAGGAGAGTCAATATGCTGATTCTCAAATGTGGGGAAAACAGAAGTGAAACTGCATGACAGTCATGCCTACAAAAAAGACTTCAGTCTTTCTTTACCATAGGTGAGCACAATACTAACAGTGGTAACTTGTTTGAAGATTGACTGAATTCCAGAAACTGGGGCTTCCCTGTACATTTCAGTTATACTAGTGCAAAAGATAGAGAGGAAATTTATTAGCAATGGATTTAGCTTATGCATAAATATTTCATTTCTTCCATACAGACAACAGGACTCAAATGTTATGAAATCCATAGATGTTCTTAAAATGAGTTGAAAGAGTCTGAAAAGCATAACAAAAATCTGTCATGTTCTCATCAGCCTGCATTTCTGTTGCAGAGACAAACTAGCTTTCACTCAGAGTCGTGCTGCCAGTTACTTCTTTGATGGCTCTAGTTATGCTGTGGTGAGGGACATCACACGGAGAGGGAAGTTTGGCCAAGTGACACGCTTTGACATAGAAGTCCGAACCCCCGCTGACAATGGCCTTGTGCTCCTGATGGTCAATGGGGTAAGTGAAAAAATAACCTCCCTTCCCCTTTGCTTTTTTTCCTTTCTAATATTTACATTTCCGGGAACCTTCTCAGACTGAGTGTGCTGTGCGATCAAATTGAATTTCTACTTTAGAAAGTAAAATTGGATTTTTTTTCTTTCAGAAAAGTTATGACAGCAGTAAATAAAAAGCAATGGAATGTACTTTCCCTTACCCTGTGTTTAGGTGTTCAGTATGCTTTTTCATCAGCTAAGAAAAGTCAGAACCAAATCTAGGTGTACAGTGTGTCTGCACAAATGTCACATTGTTTTCTCTCTAAATCATCTTCCTCGATTAAAAAACCTTGCTCACTCCTATGTAACTGTATAGAGACAGATAGATAAATGCAAATTATGTACAAATATATGTAGTTTATAAAACATTCAAAAGGAGTAATACTTTGAAAAAATTTTATAACAATAAAATGTTCATGGGCCGGAGGGTTAGCTCAGTGGTTCCGGCGCCTGCCTCGCAAGCGCAAGGACCTGAGTTCGATCCCCAGTAACCACATATAATGCTGGGCGTGGAGACACGCCCACCAACAATCAACACCGCATACCACAATGCCGGACGTGGTGGCTCACGCCTGTCATCCCAGCACTCGGGAGGCAGAGACAGGAGGATTGCTGAGTTCGCGGCGGCTTGCCTGGGCACCATA
>PVIC010036283.1:0-18645 GCA_004025085.1 Thryonomys swinderianus
GTACCACCAAAAATAAAATAAAAAATATTTTGACATCCATTTGGTTTTTGAGACAGTCTCACTATACAGTTCAGGCTGGCACTCATGGTGCTCTTGCTGGCCCCACCTTCTGGGTGCTGGAATTCCCAGCATGCTCCACCATACCAGACTACACTGTGTAATACTCTAAAAAGGGGGGGGGGGCTGGAAGCATAGCTCAGTAGTTCCGGCGCCTGCCTCGCAAGAGCAAGGTCCTGAGTTCGATCCCCGGTAACCACATACAATACTCACACCCACCAACAATCAATGCCACATACCACAGTGCCGGGCGTGGTGGCTCACGCCTGTAATCCCAACACTCGGGAGGCAGAGACTGGAGGATCGCTGACTTCGAAGCTTGCCTAGACTACATACTGAGCTCAGAGCCAGCCTGAGGGGGGGGGGGAGTAGACCACAGAGATTTAGCTCAGTGGTTCCGGCGTCTGCCTCACAAGTGCAAGGTCCTGAGTTTGATACCAGGTAACCACATACAATCCTGGGCATGGTGACCTGCGCCCACCAGCAATCAACACCACATACCATAGTGCCGGGAGTGGTGGCTCACACCTGTCATCCCAGCACTCAGGAGGCAGACAGGATTGCTGAGGTCGAGGCTTGCCTGGGCTACATAGTGAGCGCAGGGCCAGCCTGAACTACAAAGCGATAACATGTCTCAAAAACAAACAAAAAAGTTCAAGGTCTGACTTTGATCTCCAGTACCAAAAATAAATAAAACAGGAGCCTGGGCAACACACCACCACCTGCCTTGCAAGCGCAAGGTCGCGAGTTCAATCCCTGTACCACAAAATAAAAAATAAAATAAGGGCAGAGATAGCACAATGGTAGACCACTTGACTAGCATGCACAAAGTCCTGGGTTCCCATCACCATTAATATGTTTTTGTTTTTTTACCTTACATAAAAGTAACAGCATGACATGAACAGAACTCCAGGAAACATGTCACACATCATGTACTTCTGGTAAATGTTTTTCTTTTTATCTCACCATTATTTACTTATTGAGAAAATAAGAGACTGACATACACTTAGCCGATACCCTTACATGACTGATGAGCTAAAATCATAGAAATAAACCTACTTTGGGCCAGGGATTTTTACTTCAGTGGTTCTAGCATCTGCCTTGCAAGGTTCCAAATTTGATCCCCGTAACCACATACAATACCGGGCATGGTGATGACTCACACCCACCAGCAATCAGCACCACACACCACAATGTCGGGCTTGGTGGCTCACACCTATCATCTCAGTACTCAAGAGGCAACAGAGGCCACAGGATTGCTGAGTTTGAGGCTTGCCTGGGCTACACAATAAGCTCAGGGCCAGCCTGTACTGCAAAGAAAGACCCTCTCTCAAAAAAGAAAAAAAGGAGAAAAAAAAAACCTACTAAAAGTAACACTGACTGAGTTAGGGATTAAGCTCAAGTGCTACTATGCCTAGTATGCAGTGCTACTATGCCTAGGATACAGAAGGGCCTAAGTTCAACCCTTGAATGAATGAATACTAACTACCCAGCAGGTGCTAAGAACTACAAATCAGGAAGTAAAATAACCTCTCTGAAAGCCCCACAATAATAAACAAGTCACCTCTTAAGAGTCAAGATGTTTGACCCACTCAAAAATGACTGATATTTCTGAAATTTTTACTTTCATTCTCTGAAAGATGTTCTAGGAAATCGAAGTCCAGATACTGAACACAATTCTCATATTTACTACTCATATTCATAACAGTTGCTGAATCAATGTGACCAGTTAGTTCAACAACTTTTGACTACAGCAGCTTAGTCTCCTATCTACTGCCACAGGATGCCTCTTTGCCATTACCCAACCTTCCTTTCTAGGACTACGTAGTTTCCTCCTGATAAAAATTCCCACCAAGTTTCAAGCAGGGGATGGAAATACACACTATAATCCCAGCACTGAGGAGTCTGAGGCCAGCGAGTCAGACTCATTACATTGAGCAAGACCCTGCCTCAAAAAATCAATCAATCCTGTTTCAATAAGGTTGAGATCATTTCCTATTTAACAGCAGTTAAATAGGTATAGTGGCACAGGGCTAATCCCAGTACTGTGGCGGGTTAGGGTGAGGGGAAGGGCCAGTTAGATTTAGAGGCAGGAGAATCACAAGTTCCATCCCAATGTGTGGGTAATGAACAATTTAACAAGAATTTAACTCAAAATAAAAGAACTGGGATATAGCTAACTGAGAAAATTCTAAATTGATATCCCCAGTACTTAAAACAAAAGCAAACCTCCCACCATGTAGTTCAGACTGGCCACCAATCTTCTTCCCTCAAACCTGTCAACTGCTAGGATTTGAGAGGCATGTGCCAGAAGTAACACAAAGGTTTCTGAAGAAGAAAATAATGTCCCACAACTGGAAAGAAATACAAAATCAAGGCATTTACAATCTGAAGTGACCAAAGAAAACAAAGGTCTGCAGTACAAAGAGCTTTCAAAACATTTATCTAGCCTTCAAGATTTTAATCCGAACTAGTCAACTGTAGGCAGATTTAGGCTGCTGTATCCCTTTCTGTCACATGACCAGGACGTCCAGAAACCCATTTGTCTGTAGTTAGTGCACCATGCTAGAAACAAAAAGGACTTCCATCTCTAATACAATGTGTTGCTAAGATAGTATTAAAGCACCTTTCACCTCAAATGAGCCCCACCCATTTCTTAGAGGAGGTGCATTGTAGCTCACAACCTTCCCAACCCTCACAACTCTTTCCTACACCTGTCACTGGCACTTTTCACAGTCACTACACCTACACAGTCACCAGCACTTTTCAACTCCCTCATATCCTAATAATCTTTCCAGACCTACCTCATGAGTACCGTCCCTGACACACAACCACCAGAATTACATCTCCAGTTCTCCTGGGTCACTTACCACTTTAGTTACTATTTATCCTTCTTAAACTCCTAAGACTCCCTTGCCTCCATTTTACTATTGAATCCTCCATTCTCTGCAGTACTTACAAATAAACCCAAGCAAGGGCCCTTACTACCAAGCTTCACCCCCAGGATGTTTACAATTTGGCAAAGGTTCTGAGTTCCACAGCTTGCCTCAAACTCAAATGTCCTGCCTCAGGCTCCCAAAGGGCTGGTGTAGGTGCCCCTAGGCCCAACTTATAATGGACTCGGCAAGAAGTTTTAGTATATGTGCTGCCGAAGCGAGCACTTGGCAACAAGTTTTAATCACAAACCTTGTATTACTCACCATCTCTGATCCTTCAAGATGTCCACTTGAGTAAAATTCAAACATGACCCTATGAGATTTTGATATATTCTGGATCTTTTTGAGACAGAACCTCACTACATAGTTCAGGACAGCTTTGAACTACGTAGTCCAGGCTCTTCAAACTTGTGGGAAATCCCACCTCAGCCTCCCAAAGGCTAGGATGACAGGCGCACACAATCACACCCAGCTTCCTCTCATAGGGACACATCCCCATTCAGTTCTCAAGATTGTTTTCCTTCCTCTAGGATTATATGCCCTTACTATTCCATGGTTCCCACTTCTACCACTGCCTGATATGCTGTTGGCTAACAGCTAACTTCTCAACACGCTCAGCTCCAAAGGTCCTTTTCTGATGCGTTTCCTGTCTACTCCATCTGCACATAACACTGCAGCCAAGCACATACATATTTAAAAATAACTGTGTACCTAACATTTCCACTGGTTTGACAAGATTACTCAAGCTGTAAACTATTACAGAGAAAATTATCAACAAACACATTCAAGGGCCAAGCTGTCTAAATATTATGTACTCCCATCACAAAGCTTAAAACATAACATTTGAACAGTAATTTTTGAAGGTTATATAACAAATGATAAAAATACATGGATGATTCTAAGCTCAAATTTTAGGCTTACTTTAGAATACTATGCCTCAATTTATTCATCCCACTTTGGTAAGCACTGTTTCACATATTCCACAAATCTAAATGTGGTTTTACCCTTACTTTTTCCTCAACCTACACTCAATTAAAAAATGCCTATAGTTGCCCAGAGCACACCAAAAAATCCTCAGGACAGTTGATTTACAGGAACCCATTCTCAATATGAACTGTTTTGGGAATAAATAAAAGAGCTCAGACAAGTAATAAAAATAACAAATGAGTAATTTTATTCATCTTTATAAATAACAGGCACTCAGAAGTTAATGAATGAAGGGGATAGCCCACCCTTTCCTTGTAAAAAGAGGCTGACTTTTTTTTTTTTTGAGACAGGGTCTCACTTGTAGTTCAGGCTGGCCCTGAGCTCACTATGGAGCCCAGGCAAGCCGCCACAAACTCAGCAATCCTCCTGTCTCTGCCTCCCGAGTGCTGGGATTACAGGCGTGAGCCACCACGTCCAGCATTGTGGTATGCAGTGTTGATTGTTGGTGGGCCTGTCTCCACGCCCAGCATTATATGCGGTTACCGGGGATCGAACTCAGGACCTTGTGCTTACGAGGCAGGCGCCGGAACCACTGAGCTAACCCTCCGGCCCAAGAGACTGACTTTTAATACAAAAGCAAAACGTAATTCTCAGGTAACAAACTAAAAATCTATTCATATTTCTTGAAAGCACTATTCTGCAAATGATAGTTTGGCTTACTTAAAAGCCTGGTAAACTGCAGAATGAAACATCATTAATTTCAGTGTTCTTCCTAAGTTCTAACCTAATTAAGGGTATAACTGCATAAAGAAAATCTCTTGCCCTAAAACCTAGTGGCAGACAAAAATTAAACATATACACTGTAAATGTGACTTATTTCTTTTACAAAAGCTTTCAGTTATTTTACTGAGTTACACGATGTATTATTACTTGTATAAGAAAAATTTAAATACATATAATCCATCTAGAACTTTAACCTTGATTTTTTTTTTTTTTTTTTTTTTTGCTTTTTGAGACAGGGTCTCACTTTGTAGTTCAGGCTGGCCCTCAGCTCACTATGGTGCCCAGGCAAGCCTCCGCGAACTCAGCAATCCTCCTGTCCCCTGCCTCCTGAGTGCTAGGATTACAGGCTTGAGCCACCACTGTGAGCCGCACTGTGGTATGCGGTGTTGATTGTTGGTGGGCGTGTCTCCACACCCAGCATTTTATGTGGTTACCGGGGATCAAACTCAGGACCTTGCACTTGCGAGGCAGGCGCCAGAACCACTGAGCTAACCCTCCGGCCCAACCTTGATAAAATTTAAGTTAGAATTACAACATTTTTTTAGCTCATTTAGTTACATAAAAATGCTTTTAGTAAAAATTTCTGGATAGCTAGACCATTTAAATCAGACTTTTGGACTAGCCATTTATCTTCCTGTTTGTTAAGGTCCTTCTTTGAACTATAACCCTCAAGTAACTTACTCTTCACTCCATTCCTCCAGGAAAGCCCAGAGACTAAGTTATGAGGCTCTCTTTCTTAACCCTTTGGGATCTTGGATCACTTCATAAAATAGATGCTAAACTTGCTTCACTAAAAAGGACCTTCTCCTAATCATCTTTCCTGACAACAGCAAGTAAAAGCTTTTAATTTTAACCTCTAGTATCTTTATTATTACAGCACCAGAGTTGAGGCCTCCAATTTTCATCAACTTTTCTTCCCCTAAAAGAATAGCCTCTATGCAAGTAAGGTATGATTTAATACTATAATTATGCAGGAATTCCTAAAAATGTACAATGAGGTTTTCAATTTTGATCAGCTACCTATTATCAGTTTTAACTGGACCAAAAAACAAATACTTAAAGACTTAGGTAAACTCAAAGTCATTACTGGGCTTTTTTGTTTTGGTTTTTTGCAGTACTGGGGATTGAACTAAGGTCCCTGTGCTTCCAAGGTAAGTGTGGTACCACTTGGGCTAAATCCTCAGCCCCTTCTGGGCTTGTATTTAAAAAGACATTTAAGTAAAAAAAAAATTTTTTTTTAAAGTTTTTTGAAGTACTGGGGATCAAACTCAGGACCTTGTGCTTCTAAGGAGGAGCATTACCACTTGAGCATAATCCCCAGCCCCATTTAAGTAATCTTCTTGAGGATATTTTCATTTGACAGCCACTTATTTCTATCCTGAAAAAAGCTTGAAAAATAAAATTAGTATTTACAATAGCATAAAAAATTCTAGAAAAAGAAAACCAGAGATTTAAAGTATACACCAGTACACAGTGAGTACACAAATTTGTGAAAAAATGTTAAGACATATTACTTTAACTCACAACACAAATTTAGAATTCTTCCCTTCTAAATATTACACTGCAGAAATGTGGCTACTTACTCTATTACATGCATTTAAAATTACATACTTACCAGTTTTTCAATCTGGATTTCCCTGCTAGGAAAGGATAGTTCCTTAGAAATTTACTCTCCTATAAATCTTAAGACACAAATTAAGCGTTCATTGTTTGAATGCTTTTCTAGAAGAGATTACTATATGACATGCTCAAGTATTAATTTCGTTATTTAGAAAACTATGACAGCTCATAGGAAAAGCCAGAATTCAATGAATCATAAAATAAACCGGAAAACAATCTGAAACATCTTTCAACTCTGTTGACATCACTTAGAAAGTGGCTAAAAACTAGAGGGAAAAAAAAATCCTTGTTGTTATACATACTGATAAAACAGCAGAAATTAAGTTCTATACTCACAGGCTTTTACTGGTATACACAGGTCCCAGAAACTAGTATCTTTAAATAGTTCAAATAATTTAAAATAATAATACATGTGAGAAATTTAAAATTAAAAAAGAACCCTAAAATCAATTGGTCTGCATGACCCAGCACAATTACTTATGAATCACTCCAAAGATAGCTTTAACAAGAACACAAAGAAGTTCTGGTACTTTAAATAACAGAAGAATCAAAAGCATTGAGAGGCATCATTTTGCTATCAACAAAAAAAAATCTTAAGCCTTAAGAAGCTTGTATCTTAAGTGAAGGTTGAAAAAAAGTGAACCAGAAGTAGGGGAAATGTTCAGTGGTTAAAATAATCATCATTCTAATATATTCCTAATGCAAGTAGTACCCAAATGTAGAAATTCAAATTGCTCACCTCTTTGATCAGTCCATTTGAGTGGATTACCATTAATTTTAAATGGTAAAAATGGTGACACATAGAAGTATGCGATAGTACTCACCAGAAAAGCAGCTTTTAAGAGATGATTTTAAGGAAAATCATTTCCATTGTATCTAGGCCATTTCTCATACAAATTAAACTGTGAAAGGCAATGAAACTTTAGCCCTTGGGCATGTTTATATGAAAACAAGAGGATATTTTATAAAATATTTTATTATTGGTTGACAGACCTGTTTTTTTTAAAAAGACAACACATGACTTCCATATAAAATACAAATGATCTATTTTCAGGATGGTTAATCACTATTCAGTTTAAAATAAAAGTACAAGATGAATTATTTTCATGGCTAGACTCTTTGAAGCTAAAAATAATGCTTAAGGTAAATGGGGGAGATGAAGAGAAGGAACCCATAGAGTCCAGTACCAGTGCTACAAATCTGGAAGGATGCTTCAGGACTGTACAAAGTTGTAGACTTTATTCCTCCCTCTCCAGTGTTTTTAGGTTGTATCAACATAAAAGCATAATACTTAAGGGTTAAAGAAAATCTGAAGAATGGTTCAAACACTGAACTGCTACAATGAAAAATGTTAATACAAAGTTTTTTATAACCTCACTACCCTTCCAAAAAACTTATCTGAGAAACCTCGCTAGGTTTCTTGACAAGTAGTCAGTTTTCATTTCAATATTTAAAAGATTTATTATTCTTAGTTAAAAGTAAAATGAACCCTCAGGGGTAATCAACATTAACAGGTTACACTATAGAGAAAAAAATGAGTAAGTCGTTATTTACATCTGTTACTAAAGACATTTAAGATCAAGTAAGCAGTATAAAAAATATTTTCTAGCTTATGATTAACACGTCATTTATCACTGCTAAATGAGAAACTTTCTCTTAGGTTGGTTCATACTGTTAAGTTAGAAGATGAACATGAGAAACACCACTGGAGTGGCTTAATAGTCAAAGACCCTGGACCCAAAGTCCTGGACTTATCAAATACCAACAAGGGCAGACCAATTGGATCTTTCACTCTTCCTTTTATGTACAACATATTGACTTAGATGCAAGGTAATAAAGTACTAAACCATTATTACATTTGCAATTAGCAAATCTAGGACTTTGACCGAAGTACTGTTTGAAGTGTCCAATAGATTCGTTATACTCACATTTAAGTAACTGTACAGCTTTCTTCCTTGTGTGGGTTATATGGATATGTTTGAAAAAAATAGGAACAGCAGGTACTTACAGATTAAACTAACCTGTACTGGCAGGGCTGTGGGATTTTTCTTCTCTACCAGTAAGTAGCAAATGCTGAAATTCTGCTGCTAGTTAACAAAAACACAAATTGTATTAAACTGAGGACCTCAATCCATAGTTTAAAAGTCAATGTGCATTTAATTTCCTCAGAGTCTGATAGTAATAAACTGAAAACTCTTCCCTAAATTTAACATGTTACATTAACTATTAAATTCATAATGATTTTGTGAATGAACTAGTAATACTATCTGTTGGACATATCTCAATTTTAACAAATAGTATTCCAATGTGAATTTTGCTGGAAATACATGATTACACTAAAAAAAGGGGTGGCAGATGTTGTTTTCCAAATATATAAATACAGCCCTATAAAGGAAATGTTCATAGCTGCTCAATCTTTATAAAACTTAAGATTTTTAATTTCAAAAACAAACAGAAAAGCAAATTGTTACTTTTTAAAATGTTATTAGTAAGCTTGTTTCAGTAAGGGAGCTTCATTTAATAAACAGATATCCCACATTTCTGCTTCAAACTTGTAAAATTTTAACTCTTCTACTGGGTAGTAGTAAGGAGCCTAGAAACTTGGGGGTAAAAGGAAATGTTTTCCACCACTTGCAGTAGCCAGGATAAGACCCAGGCCTTTATAGCGAAGCCCAGGGCCCTCCTCGCTTTTGTATTTTCAGATAGGATCTTGCTAAGTAAGTAGCCCAGATTGGGCTCGAAAGAGTCAAGATTATAGGAACGTCCCACTACGTCTGGATGATAACTGCAAATCTTCTGTAACAACACTGTTGAATTACTCAGAAATGTTAGTATCTATAGCAAAATATGAATAATGACAAGTCAAAACCCAAACAGCAGGAACACTACTGTTCATTTTAAGTTCTTCATAAATACTATACAAAGTATCTCTTCAAACAAGTGCTACTGGCTCATGTATAATAAACTGGGCAAAGTTTTCATTCTTCTTTTGTTGTTTCTGGGGATTTAACCCAGGTCCTCGCCCATGTAGCAGTGAACTACATCCCCAGTTTCATTTGGAATTTTACCCAAATGCACATCAATAAAATTTTATTATCAATAAATTTTATTAACAAAAGATGAAGACATTCTTTAAACATAATAATTTTTAAAAACCCAAATATCCACTGTAGAGGGGCAGCAAATGTGAAGAATTTCATGGGTTTTTTGTGTGTGTTGAACCACTCTCACTATGTAGTTCAGGCTGGCCTCGAACTCGCAGCAATCCTCCTGCCTCAGCCTCCTGAGTGCTGGGATAACAGGTACCACGCCCAGAAAAGAAATTCATCTTTTAATAAACCTATTTTGTGATACCTAATGAAACACATATCACACAAATTCCCTATCATATTATACAGTTGCTGTATTAAAATGAGTGGAGTACAAGTAGTCAACAAAGACACTCTAAGTACATATATCTCCTCTGTAGTTAATTCTACCAAAATAACACAAAAGCAAATTCTCATATACCTTCTAAAGAACTTAGTCAAGAAAGTTTTTGTTGCATGAGTCAGTCTGAATTATTTAATTTACTTTGAATTAAAAATAGTTCAAATTAACTTTAATGAAAACCCCATTTTTTTGGAAGGTCGGGGAACCGGGTCTCACTCACTATTTTATTCTGGATAGCCTTGAACTCACTGAGCCCAGGTAGGCCTCAAACTCATGGTGATCCTCCTGCCTCAGCCTCCCATGAAGACCTCTTTTAAGAGGCTGGAAAATTCTACCTTAATATTACTTTTACATTCTCAATATACTTGCCATGAAAATACAAGCTAACTGGAAGAGATATGAAGAAAATAAAAAGCTCTACCTTTTAGTACCATCATGCAAGATTTTACAGAGCTCAGAGTAAGAAAAAACAGCTCTAAAGCAATTCTGAGCATTAACCTTTTGAAAATGCTACTTTAATATACTTTGTAGCGAAGAAGCCAATTTAGAATGTTTTAAAAAGATGAATGTTGGGGCCGGAGGGTTAGCTCAGTGGTTCTGGCACCTGCCTCGCAAGCGCAAGGTCCTGAGTTCGATCCCCAGTAACCACATACGATGTTGGACGTGGAGACTTGAGCCCACCAACAATTAATACCGCATACCACAGTGCAGGGCGTGGTGGCTCACACCTGTAATCCCAGTATTCGGGAGGCAGAGACAGGAAGATTGCTGAGTTCAAAGCTTGCCTAGGCTACATAGTGAGCTCAGGGTCAGCCTGAACTACAAAGCTAGACCCTGCCTCAAAAAAAAAAAAAAGAATGTTTTAAGGGCTAGCCACTTGGAAAACTTTATCTCATAAAAATATACAATTATCATGTACCAAGAAACTGATGTCATATCAAAAAAAAATCAAAGCTGAGCTTCAAAAAGCTACTACTGGGACAGGGAATTGAGCTAAAGTGGCACCACTCCTACCTTGGAAGCATAGGGCCTGAATTAGATCTCCAGTTTAAAAAAGAAAAACACACTATTGGAAAAACTAAATATATTCAAAAGGTCAAACTTAAGCCTGCTTTCCTCAATCCCTATGCCTTTATTTGATTTAGATCAATATAGAGATTCCTAAGAGCTTAATACACTGTATTTTTTAAAATTTAGCATTAACTAAGAATATCCACTTTTTTGTTTTGAGACAAGTCTCATTTTGTAGTTCTGACTGGCCCTGATCTCACTACGTAGCCCGGGCAAGCCTTGAACTCACAGCAATCCTCCTGCCTCTGCCTCGTAAGTGCTAGGATTACAGGCGTTGAGCCACCACACCTGCCAATGTGGTGTGTGGTACTGATTGCTAATGGATGAGAGTTACTTGAGCTATGGCAAGGTGCAGGTATCACTGAGCTAAATTCCGGGCCCAAATATGCACTTATGACTACATACAACAGTTATATTCTTTGTTTTGCTGTACACAGAATCTTGCTACGTGACCCAAGACGGCAACCCAATCCTCCTGCCGCAACCTCCACAGTACTGGGATTAGACATGTGCCACCACACCTGATAGTGCTTCTTTTTTTACTAGGAAATAGCACAGAAGTAGGGTGATTTCTTTACTATAAAATTAAGATCGTGAAAATGATATGGATGACAGAAAACAAAACACTGAGAAAGGGTTAAAAAAAACAAAAGAATCAATCTGTGATAGAGAATTAGAGAAATGTTTACTTACAAAAATCTGCCCTATTGTCCAATCTCCTAAATGAATCTTTTAGATTTTCCATTAAAGTTCGGTAAGGTAAAATGAATTTTAATTTTGGGAAAAAGCTAAAAAATTATCCAGTACTATGTAGCCAAGTATCACTTTTTAAAAAAAGACATACAAGATATATAAAAATTTGGGGTAAACATTTAATGTCTTTATCCTCTAACCAATACACAAGATAATTGTGTCTGCTTTCATTAGTTTACTCAAATGAAATTTACCTAAGTGACTTCAACATTTTCATGAAGTTTTACCAGTAGACATTACAGACACCTGGAAATTTTTTTAACTCTCCAACTATTTGGTCACAGAATTACAAACATATTATCGCTTCTCGGCCTTTCAGCTAAGATCAAGTGTAGAATTACAAAGATATCAAAGGACACAATTTTCTTCTGGAATGGGGTGGCTGGGTTGGTAGGGATCAAATGCTAAGACTACATATCAGGCAACTGTCCTACTGAGCTGCTCCTGTAGCACCAAAGGATAAATCTTAAATTAGTTATTATCACCTTCAATAAACTGCCCCATTAGTGAATCCCAACCCTCCCAAGGACCTTTTTTTCTTTTTTTTCTTTTTTCTTTTTGGTGTTTTTGGAGACAGGGTCTCACCATGTAGCTCAATCTGGCCTTGAACGCGAAGCAATCCTCCTGCCTCAGCCTCTGGAGTGCTGAGACTACAGGCCCATGCCACCATGATTAGTCAGAATTAAGTCAGACCTTTGAGAGATTTCAGTTTATTGGAGAATGGTGGATACAACCTAATCAATCTCCAATTAAAGTCTTAAAAATATGGAATTAAGTTATTCAATATTCCAGTAGGCTGTTTTGTCAAAGAAATGTATTTTTATCAAAAGCCTATGTCCTAAACAGGCCAAAATCTGGAATCCTTAAATGCACTTTTATACCCCCATAAATAAAAATCACATAATCCTAGACTTGCTAGATACTGTACACTATATGAAATTACTGTCCAGAGTAAACTGCTAGCTAGAGCAGTGGCTTGAACCACATGAGAAAAAATCCAGATTTACATTTTGGCCTCTCTTCTAGTTCTTTTATTCCCTATAACAGACACACATACAACTATTTTGACCAAATAAATGCGGGTTCTATTCATGTATGCATTTTGCATAAATGGTCGGGAAAGTTAGAAATGAACCTCAAAGAAATCATTCCAAAATCAATTCAGCACATTATAGAATAATTCTGCCACATGATCCAATTTCAGTTTACCTCAAATTTAGTCATCTATCCAAGTTGACCAGTCTGAAAAACCCATTCCACCCTTTTATTCTAAAAGGTGTGTAGTCTATACCCATCCAACCACACAAGCACAGAGTTTTTACCTTCCCACTCTTCATAGGGCTCTACATTAACATTTGCTCTAATGTGGTGAGGATGTTTAAAAGTATCAGAAATCACAAGCATTTCCAGATGACCTTTCAACCCTGTTATTCAATGCATGAGTTCAAAAATAAGAATACAGATTTCGATACCCTATGCCATTTCCAGTAATTATTTCTCCTTGAAGTCAAATTTCGGTTTCAGGAAAAAAATAACCAGTAAGATTTTCCTAGAACTAAAAGTAAAAAATTTAGTATTTAATTCCTCCAAATCAAATTATTTACTAAGATTCAATACAGTAAAATAAGCTTTACTGAAGCTATTAAATATGCAATATAAAATCAATTACTTTAAATGTTTAACACCACAGTCAAACGTGAATATTAATATAGAGCCTTCTCTGCCAAAAGAATATAAAAATCCTAATTTTAATTAAATGTAGGGGCCTTCACCAAACTTGCTGCAAGTTTGGGGACATAAATATCCAACAGCCATAAAGCTGTGAAAGCCCCTATAAGGAATAAAATAAAACCCACTTGCCTCAGACTGAACAGGGCAACACTGAGACTCAGCCTCAGCCTGTCCTATGGCAGGGCTATAGGAAGAAGAAAATTTTAATTTTAGAAAAACATGACCCAATTAATTTAAAAGACATGCATTAAAAAATTTTTAATCCCAATGATCAAGCAAACAAAGGAAAAAGAGCAATGCCTCTTGTTTATAATTCCACTCTAAATCCACTTCTTGGCTTTTTTGGGGAGAAGTTCCCCCTAAATAAATTTAACTAAACTGAGTTAAGTTCATTATGTAACTTGATCAGTGGAACAGGTATTTTTCCCATCTAGCAGCAAGTGTGTGAGAAATTACTGATATACAATGTATTCAAATCATATAATGCTAGCAGCCACTGGAAAGCTGATCCTCATCTGCTGGTCTTGTTATTACCACTAGTACTAAACCTTTTCATAGAAATTAGTGCCAGACAAAACATTTGTTTCAGCTTTTAAATTCTTAATAGGAGTGGACAGAGGTACAGCCAAGCTGCCAGCCCTACTAATGTAACTTCTTTAAAAATGGCAACAAGTACCTGCCTGAACATATCAAATCCCAAAAGTAGTTTTGTGTGACAACTAGAATTCACTGTGACTGAACTTCGCCTATTACCTAGCAAGTATAAGGCAAAGTAGATGGTAACTCAAATATAATTTTATCCACTCCTGATCCAGTCACCTTATAGACCCCAGAAGCACTTAGGTAAAAGATTTTCTAGAAGCTTAATTATCCCTGGGTGCATGCAAAATTTATGGTTTAAATATAGTAACTGGGCATTATCTTTAAGATGACCTTATCTTTAAGCTAAGCAACAGAGGAAAGACCATGTAGCATGTTTAACATTTCAATTAATCTTTGGTAAAAATCTTATCATTTAACTGAAGTTATTTTCTTTGGGACTTCAGAGGGCAATAAACATCCAAGAAACACTAGCTTTCTTTGCATGAAATATAAATAAAGCTTTGTATGACTTTTTAACAGGTCTCCCAATTGTTCTGCATTTTGAAAAATTCTGTTGCATTTTGTTGTTGTAAGACTGCACGCAAAATTTTTTTCTTTCGGTACCGGGGATCAAGCTTAGGAGCTTAAAGATTAGGAGCCAGGTGTAGTGCCATTGAGCTAAATATCCAGCCCCTGCATGTGAAATTTTTGAGATAGCTCGCACAGGAGAACATTTCTTATTCAATTCTTCTAAATTTTGCCACCTTAACCTTAAATATTACTTTTTCTGGTAGTTTTTTAAGGCAGGGCCTTGGCATATAGTTTAGGCTGGCCTTGAACTCATGGTGATCATCCTGTCTCAGCCTCCCAAGGGTTAACCTTCAATACTTTCAACACATAGTTGTTTTCCTTGTAGTATGTGAAGTATGCTACCAAATTTAAGTGTGTGCATATGCCAAAACTAATTAGGCAGACACATTCAGCAAAATGAAAGACTTGGTTTGAGACTTGCTTATGGCAGAAGAAAATATTCTTGATACTATGTGGATGCTTTCTTTGCAAACTAAGGAATATTTTGCATTTGAATGGTATCATACCACAAGAGTTGTAATATAGAGCAAAATTAAATACTCCTGTAATGAGTATATTTTCAACAAAATTTCCCAAAAGTTAAAAGCTTTTCCCCTTAAAATATCAAAGAAAAACATGTCAGATTGCACTTAACAGTATCTTAATGTTGTTAAATCACCATTTTCTTAAACTCTTAACTTTACATTGGAAAAACATACTGATATTTATGTAGAATATCTGAAACTTACATAATCATGAAATTACTCTGGGAAAATTAAAAAGATTACAAAAAGAAATGCCCACAAATAAGTCAACAATAGCTATGCTTACAAGAAACTTGCAAAAGCAGTCACCTCCACAGAAAAGTTCTCTGAAGGAACACAAATGCTCAAAATTTCCAAAGATGAAGAATTTAAGGGCCTGGGATTTTAGCTCAGTGGTTCTCCATCTGCCTCCCAAGCACAAGGTCCAGCAAACCACAACACTGGGCGTGATGGTTCATGTCTATAATCTCAGTATTCCAGGAGGCAGAGACAAGAGGATTGCTGAGTTCACGGCAGCTTGCCTGGGCTCCATAGTGAGCTCAGGGCCAGCCTGAACTACAAAGCGAGACCCTGTCTCAAAAAAAAAAAAAAGAATTTAACAGTAAAGCTATCCAGGCTTACTAACAGAAGGTATCTATCTAATAGAATGAGTAATGTAATCTTCCAGGAATGTACTAAAAGTTGCCCATCTTTCAGCCATGAAACAACCCTGATAGTCATGTTTACATTCGCAACATACATACACTATTATATCAACTATTACCAGCAAAGAAACTATTACTGCATGCACCTAAGCTGCTAGAATTTTGTACCTGAAAAGCTTCTGAGGTCCATGCAGTACTTAAGTTTCAAAAATAATCAGAAGGAAATGAATGGGTCTGGCACTAGGTTCTAAATATCTCAGGAGGAGGGAAAAAATACTAAGGTTTACATTTTAAATACTGTGACATCTGAAGGTGACATATTATAAAGTTTTCATACCCATCAAGTAATGGTTCACATATATCTAAGTTTTTTGTTAATTTAAAAGTATTAACATAGAATTCTTTATATACAAATTTGTTTAAAACATGCAGCTATGAAACAATCTTCAATTCAAAGACAAAACCCAATGATTTATCAGAACTGCATTGGTAACTACGACTTTTATTTTGTGGACATCTACTGTGGCATGCATGTGTACAAACCTTTCAGGCAGTGGTCCACAGCTGGGTTATGAATAAAAAGGCATAAATTTTTCTCTTGTTTTATTACAATGAAGTTTAACAGTACAGAAAAGTCACATGACCTTGTTGGGTCAGATTTCTTAAACCCTGCGACATGAGGAACTCTAAATACATTAAATATTGTTACACATTCAGACTTCCAATGTACAGGTTACTGGGAAATAGTTACAGCCCTCACCAAGCTAAGTTGGGGACATGAAGTCCAACAGCATCTCAAATGCTGTGAAGGCCTAACTTTACAAATAGCAATGTAAGCTTACAGAACTTGCCTTTATTAAGGTGGTATGTTCATGTAATTCCAGCGCCTTCACAATTTAACGAACCAAATTTACTATACTTCACTTCTAAAAACCTAGATGAAACATGAAAAAGAAGCCATACAGTATAAATTGCAACTTCAGGAAAAGTTCCTGCTTTATTATTCCAAATAAATTTTCCCATGTAAAATAAATGTCCAATAGTTCCTGGTATGTGGGAAGATAATGTTTGTTAAAGTCACAATGAAGCCTTATTGACGGAAGCTTGGCTATATAAACAGCACAAGTTGAGAAAAGGTTTAATCTCCAAACCTATTAGATTGGATGAAGCAAGATCAGTAACGGCCACCTTGCGACATTACAGGAGGTCTCATTCCCATTGGAGGTCGAGGAGGCCCACCTTGGTAAGGGGGTACCATCGGCGGTCCCTGCCCATACGGTGGCATGGCACCAGGAAGGTAACCTGGCATGCCTTGATGATGACCACCATATTGACCTAAAAAACATATTTCAAAGACAAAAAATAGAACGAGTTGGTATATGAATCAAACTGTAATTATTATGTACTTTTCAAATAAAGCAAACATTTTATATGTATTTTCATAAAATCCACTAAATACAGTAAACCCTAAAAGAGGAGTACCATTATTTTTTCTCTGGTATGAGGAACTGAAGGTATAAATAGTTATAAAATGTATGATAGGTATTGTGAAACAAGAAAATATTCAGAAGGCAAAGAAAAATTTGATGATTAAAAAAAGGAAACAAAACTTATGTATATAGGGGTGGGGAACTTGGGGGAACAGGAAAATGGGAAAAAATGAGAACTCATGTCATGTACTGGTACAAATTCTCAACATCAATTGTTATCACAACCTGTGTATCAAATGTACTGATGAAATCAATTAAAAAAAAAGCATACCATGAGGTGGCATTGGAGGTCTCATTCCTTGCTGCTGTGGGATGCCTGGCTGTGGTGGCATCATACCTCCAATGGGTCCAACTGGTGGGTTACCAATTGGGGCCTGTCCTGGTCGAGGAAGATTACGTTGGTATTTAGGTAACTGTGCCCTTCTCTCTTCCTAAAAATAAAAGTAAACATAATGTTAAATATGCAAACGCACGCAGGTTAAGCCTAAAGACAAGCATCTGATATCTCATTTATAGAGTAACTATAAAAAAATCAGCACTTCCTAACTAATTATTCTGGTACCCTAAAACCAGAACAGCTACTACTCTACCCCTTAAATATCTTTTAAAAAAGAAAAATAAGTATCTCTCTTTTTCGTTTTGTTCTATTTGTTGAAAGTCTCGCCCAGGCAGCAGATCTGACTTGCAGAGATCTGCCTCAAGCAAGCTCCTGACCTCTGCGATAGGTACGTGCTATTATACATCAGTGCCACCTTTACTATACAGATGTACTCTCACCTATGGTTATACTTCAGGTAAAGATAATAACTACAGATAATAACTACATGAAGTACTATGGTGGACCTTCAAGTTACAACTGGCCTGACATATGAACTTAGATTAGGTTAAAGTAACATTCGCATGCCTTTTGTTACCTACACTGTGTATCAGGTAAGCATCTAGAGCTCAGCCTTATTAACTTACAAACACAAAACTTGGATATTTTTAAGTCAAACAAAAGCCTACTATATATATTTCAACAAGCAACTGTACAAATAAGTATTATCAAATTCTAAGTATTAATTTCATATAAAAATAAATTCCTTCACATGCCGGGCGTGGTGGCTCACACCTGTAATCCCAGCACTCAGGAGGCAGAGACCTGGGCTACATAGTGAGCTCAGAGCCAGCCTGAACTACAAAGCAAGACCCTGCCTCAATCAATCAATCAATCAATCAATCAATAAAATTCCTTCACAGAGGCTCTAAGTTATCTATAGGTTCTCTCGCATTATAGATTTTTTAATCTATATATCCATATTTATTGCAAATACTAAGGAAATCTAGTTTTCTGAAGACAGTCTCATTGTAGTTCAAGCTGGCCTCAAAACCCTGGGCCAGAGATTTAGCTCAGTGGTTCCAGTGCCTGCCTCACAAGCACAAGGTACCTGGTTTGATCCCGGGTAACCACATACAATAGTGGCTCACGCCCATCGGCAATCAGTTACACATACCACTAATGCCA
>PVIC010036284.1:0-18641 GCA_004025085.1 Thryonomys swinderianus
GTTCCCATTTATATAAAGTCATTATGTCCTTATACATACATGTAAGAGAAGTCTAGAAGAAAGCTCATCAAAATCTCAAGGCTGATTACCTCAGGTGTTTGAATTTAGAAGGGATTTTAAATTCTTTACACTTTTTTGCACTAAACAAAAATTTCTACGGAGTCCCAATGTTCTGAGAAGCAAGTAAAAAATATATAATCAAAAACAGTGGTAAAAAATAGAAACAACTCCAAGAGCTGAAATATGTGTTTAAATCGTAACACATCCCAGTGAAAGTGTCTCTATGCAACTGAAAGCAAAGAACAGTGAAGAGGCAGGTAGACAGTCTACATTTTCAGTTCCTCACTTTGTCTACTTTGTCAATTCCAGTCTTTATCTACATTTTATCCTCTAAGAAATCCACTTCATCTTCCTATTTGTTAATAATATACTGCAAGCATGAGCTAATGAAAGTAACAGGTATGTTTAAAACACTAGATTCTCTCACAATTTACATGTATAGAAATTCAAAACCAAAATCTCTCCAAACATGCAATGCTTGATTCTAGCTTGATACAAAAGCTTCTGACACCACTCAAACTTAATCTCCAAATACAAAAAATAAAACAAGTACAACGAAGTGATATCCACAAAAAAGTACAGAATACGACAAAAGATTACAAACATCTTAAGTTTGAATAGTGAGCAACACTTGCTTCCATTATTTCTTCAAATGTAGTACAATTTTTTTAAAGTTTGGGAATAAAAGTCTGATACAATCTATTCAGAGAATATCTATCCACCTTAAAGACTAACTCAAACTCACCAACAAAAACTGATTATTTTGACCAGTGCAACAGTGCGAATATATAAACTGTAGGTCTGGATCTATTCCATTCGTACTGATGTTACCAGCAGCACTCTCTACTCATTCTAGTAACACACAAGAAGCAGGAGGTTCCTTACAGATCAAAACAATTACCTCCCCCAAATAAGAGTATATATAAACGAAATCAGCAAGAACAGAGATGCAACTGGTATCTCTGCTGATTTCCACTAACTTGTGAGACTGATTTCCACTAACTTGTGAAAAATGAAATTTAACCTAAATACACCACTAATAAATGTGCTAGAAAGGAAATCCAAAATTTAAATCTCATTGTTCATATAAACTACAAATTAGGACTCTGTGGTATAGGTCAGTGGTGGAAAGCTTGCCTAGAAAGCTACAGGCCTTAGGTTCAAGAACCAGCATCACAAAACAAAACAAAACAAACATACAATTAAATAGGAATAGACAGACTAAATCTTTAGAAAAATTGCTGAGTATTTAAAATGCTGAAAATAATGGCCACAGAACAGAAATAAACACTTAAAATTTGAGCAAAAAGATCATTAGGTTAAGTGATTAGCTCTCAAGCATGTCAGGACATATATGAAACAATGTTAAGAACATGTACTTTCAAATCAACCCAAACTCTGAATTCAAGGTGACCTTGGAACCAACTACTTAACTTTTTAGAGCTTCTGTTTACCAACCCATCAATGGGAATGTTTCCAACTAACACAGGGTTTGGGGGTAAAAGTATGTTAGGCATTCAGCAATGCCTGGCCTCTAATAAAACACTACAAACATTACTCTTCCTTTTCTGAATAGTCCCTCTTTTTCATACCTTATTTATTATAGTGCTAATCATATGATTATATGACTTTGCACACCTTAATATCAAGTAGTAAAGAAAATAAGACAGGTAGGCTATAGATAAGGAAAAGTAAAGCTCTAAGGAAATGATAAAATGTATAAGCTGAGGACTAAAGTCAAAGCAAGAGCAAATTGTGAAGTAGACATCACTAGAACAGATTTTTATTCTAGGATGCAACACCAAAAACCAAAATCTTACCAAAATTCCAATACTGTTTTGAGTGCATGTGAATTTCCTTAAAATTACTTACACTGACAATTCATTAATATGTGAATTCTATGTGGGCTGAAAAAATATCAACTACTATTTTTTATAGAACATGTGGTCTATATTAAATACTTACTAGATCCATAATGCTAATTTGCATGCTCAGAGAACTCCACCATACCTTTATTTACCTATTTAAGAGTCTATATGTAGGCAGATAATACACAGTGCACTAGGAAACCCATGGTGAACAGAACAGGCTAACTACTTCAGTTTACAGTCCAGCTGTTTACTTCTTAAAGAATATAGGCTACTCATGACAACTACTAAATTCTAGAAGAAACCTTTGCATTAAGCTGGAAAAGTGAGTTCAATTAACTGCTTCTAAACAACAGCTACCTAAAAAAATTTTTTTACATTTCCCAATCAGCTATTTTAGTTGTTAATTCTGAGCCCCGAAATTAAGGACATCTAACACTATACAATGTAAAACAAAAACAAAACCTGAAAACCCTAATTTACAAAACGTGAGTTTGAGGCCTTGAGAGGATGCACAAGACATGACAACTTTCATTGCATTTGCTCTGTACCACTGCAAATTAAACCTGAAAGTAATAAATGGATTTGATTCAACATAAAGAATTGTAACAATTTAAGCTATCCAACAATAATTCGACCATCTTAGATTTCTGTAGGGCTGTGATATTCTGCAACACATTTTCATTTACTTGAAACAATTTTTTATAAGTAGCTCCCTGTTACAGTTTAGCAAGCAGGCTTCAAGAATTTTGCTAAGAATACGGATAAGCCAGTACCAGAACTCAAATCCAGCAATCTAACGGAACAGCTTCATGACAATGTGCTTGGACTTCTAGATGTATTCAGACACCTACCAAATGACCATCTGTCAGGAACACTGGCCAAAAACGTTTAGAAGTTCTTGCAGATCCAATCCTTTCAAAATACTAGTGGTCAGGGCCTGAGAATCAGCTCAGTGGTTCTGGCGCCTGCCTCGCAAGCGCAAGGTCCCCGGTTCAATCCCGGGTAACCACATACAACAATACAAAGCATGTTGACTCACACTCACCAGCAATCAGTACCACATAACACAGTGCCGGGCAGGTGGAGTGGCTCACACCTGTAATCCCAGCACCTAGAGGCAGAAGCAGGAAGATTGCTGAGTTCAATCAAGGCTAGCCTGGGCTACATGATAAGTTCAGGGCCACCCTGAACAACAAAGTGAGACCTAGTCTCAAAAAAAAAAAAAGTCAATAATGACTGCTCCATTAAGATTGTCAGCAAGCTCCCTAAGGATGATGACTGTGCCTTTCTTCTCTGCTATACTGCTTTCCCTAAAACAGTAAAGTAACAGGTGCTCAACAAGTATGTGTTAAATAAGGGCTGTCCTAGTCATGTACACCACTACTCCATAATCCATATCTAAACACATACTACTAAAAAAAAGATCTTGCTATAGTACCAACTAATATACACATAATCCATTCTTAAAATTGCACCACTTAAAATTGCTAAAGTTCTGAAACTTAATCTAATGTTTCTACAAGATATTAATTGCAAAAAATACAAATTATTCAGCGAGCCTGAAATACCTTCGTTAAAAGTAAAATATAAAGCCTTGTAAAATTAAAGATAAAATTTGAAGTTAACAATGACGACATTCATTCAGTGTGCTTAAACACTCTAAGGAAGAAAACAATTTATAGACTTTCTGACTTAAACTCAAGAGATTCCTACTCACATCTTCAGTTATTAGGCTTCAGTTATTGCACTTTCAAGAGTGCAAATTTTACTGGTGTATCTGTTGCACAGTACTGAGATTTGACACGGCCTATACAAAGGTATTTGCCATCCGCTTGGCATTACTAACACCAACAAGGAAAGAACAGCAAGGTGATTTTGTATTTTCTGCCATTAGGCTTAGAATCGCCAGACATCTTAAGAAATTAAGAACCTACAAAAAGCTACTCCATACTCAAAAGTCCTTTTTGATTTATAAGCAAGGCATAATAGCTACATAAATTTTACTGCAATTCACCAGACTAAATAATATCCTTTAAAATTTTCTGAACAAAGATGCTAATATCAAAAGGTCTAGTTAACTAAACGGTGAGTTTAGATTTGTAATGATAAAACAACGTACTACCACATTCTCATACCCTGGCTCACACTACCTCGACCTACAACGTCACCGACAATTTAATTCAACCATAGAGAAACCAGAACCTCGTCTTTTACCTACTTTTTAAAATTAGGGTCTTGTAAGAAGCAGAAAAAAGCGAACCCACACAACAGTATCACAAAGTAATTCATCTTCCCAGCCTATTGCCGTCAACCTCCGTTTCAAGGTATCTCTATTAAAGAATACAAGAAGGGCCGCTTGCCCATCCATGCAAGGTCCACAGATAGCATCTGGGATCCACATCTCACTGCCATCAGCCCCAGCCTGACTCCCCTTCCACAACCTCATTCCCTATGCTGCTGTGCACCCCTAAACCAGCAAGGAAGCCCGGTTCCCTAAAAAGCTCTCAGAATCGGGGCACAAGGAGACACCTCTGGGTGTAGGTACACCGACTCGGCCCGAGAAAAGCAAAGAGCAATCCGAAGGGACCTGTTAACGCAGAAAAGCAACAAGTCTGAAACTCGGAACTCTCCCTTGGCCGCCTCCCGTACCTGACCCCCAGTGGGGTGTCCACCGGATTGCACTCACCTGAGCACCGGGCTGTAGGGGCTCCGCGAGCGCCGCCAGCTGCTGCCGCTGTAGGGACTGGGGGACACGTCGCCGCCGCGCTCATACGACGACGCGCGGCTGTAGCTGCGCGAGCGCCTGCGGTAGGGGCTGGGTGAGCGCGGCCGACGCGCATAGGGGCTGCCCCCCGCCGGGCTGGGAGAGCGGCGACTCCGCGGGCCCGGCGCGGCGCGGTGCGAGCCCGGGCTGTCGTCGCGGGCCGGCGGGCTGGGGGAGCGCGGCCGCCGGCGATAGGCGCGCGGCTCGGCCTTGTCGTCGCGGTAGGCCTTGGGCGGCTCGCGGTAAGCGGACGGCGGCTCCTTGCCCCCTCGAGAGCGGCCGCGCCGCACCTTGGAGTCGCGCTCCTTGCGGCCGCCGCTGCTGGACGTGGCCGAGGCGCTCTTGCGGCGGCGCCCGCGGCTGCTGCTCCGGCTGCCACTCTCTGCGGGCTCGGTGCGATCGCCGTGCCTCCCGCGGCCCTTGGAGGCCTCGCCGCTGCGGGCGCTCTCCCGCCGCCGGTGCTCGCGGTGACGCTCCCGGCTGCGGCCGCTGCTACCGCGGCGCTCCCGGCGGGGCCCGCGCTCCGAGTCCTCCGCGCGCCTCGGCCCCGGCGACGAGGCCGGACTCCCGCTCCCGCCGCCGCCGCCGCCGCCGCCGCCGCCGCTAGTGCCCCCGGCGCCCGCCCCCGCCGCCGCCGCCGCGCCGGCACCCCCCAGCAGCAGCCCCTGCTCGGACTGCGAGCTCACGTCCTCGTACTCCGCCAGCGGGCTCGCGCCCCCGCCGCCGCCGCCGCCGCCGTCGTCCTGCTGCGGCGCGGGCGCCGGGAAGGCGCGGCGCTTCTCCGCCTCCTGCCCGGCGCGGAGCCCACGGCGCCGCTTCTGCCGCCCGCCCGCGCGCCTCTTGCCTCGCGCCAGCCGCTTGCCCTCCGGCGCGGCGCCCGCGCTGAAGCAGGACGCGGAGGCGGCGGCGGCGGCGGCGGCGGCGGCGGCCGTGCCGGGCGCGGCCAGGAAGAGCAGGGGCGGCGGCGGCGGCGGCGGCTGCAGGAGCTGCGGCTGCAGGAGCGGCAGGAGCAGCGGCGGCTGCTGCGGGGACAGGAACCGCCGGCGCTTGCGGCGCTCCTCCAACTTCTTCTCGGCCCAGCTCAGGCCCGCGCCGCCCCCCAGCGCGGGGTCGGCGCTGCTCGGCATCGCCCCGGGCGCGGCCTCCGCCGGGAGCGGCTCACGCGCGGGCCATCCCCGGGGCGGCGGGCGACGGGCGGCAGGGGAACGCGGCGCGGCGGGGCGCGGCGGGGCGAGTCCGGAGTCCTCGGGCGCCGCCGGGGCGGGGGAGCGGCTCGGGCCGGCGCGACGCGGAAGTGCCCCTAGGCCGCTGCCGTTTCACTCCATCGCGCCCTGACGTCGGGGGCGAGCGAGACAACACGCCTCCGCGTCGACGTCGTCCTCCTCCCGCGGTGGCGGCGGGGCGGCCGGGCCTCGCGCTCTCTGCGGCCGGCGCGGCGCGGCGGGGCGGGGCACCGCTTCCGGGGCGATGGGGGCGGGGCGCTCCGGAGTCTGGGGCGCTCCGGAGTCTGGGGCGCTGAGGACGCTTGTGACTTTCTTTTTCCTCCGTCGCCCCTTCTCTCCCTCCCTCCCTGCACGAGGAGGCTTCCTGGCGTGCGCGGCCGGCCCGAGCTCGCTCCTCCCCTTCCCTCTCCGCTGTTCGTCAGGAGGAGGGAGGTCGACAGAAATCTCTGGTTGGGCCTTAACCTCCACAACCCCTCCTTCTAGCCTCACTCTTTCACTCCCCCCACCGCAGCCTGGACGCAAGGCCGGGAGCGCGCACGTACGTCACGCTCTGAGAGCGCTGACGATGAGTGGCGGCGCAGAGCGATGGAGGCGGGGTAAAGGTGTCGCGCGCGCTGGCGTGCTCGTTCCCGCCAGGGACCGGCGACCTGCCCCGGAAATGGCGTGAAGTAGAAACCGCTCCGTTTCCGGTGAGGGGTGTAACTGCGTGTGAAGAAGGGTTAAAGAAAGGAGAGGAGTCTTGCGTCGCCCCCTGCTGTCGCCGAGACTGTCCCAGCGGTGACACGCCTGCGGCTTCTCTTGCTAGCGGTCAACGCGCGTTGCTGGCTCAGGCTGTTAGCAGACACCACCCTCCCTGCCTCTTGGGGCAGAGGTCACGACCCCGATGAGTATCCCTGGAAACCCTAGAAAAAGTCTTTGGTGACTTTCTGGGCCGGGCAGCCTCTGCATCGTCCACGCTCCGCGAAGCCGGGTATCGGGACGACTGCTCTGGGAGAGGAGACGCGGTGCGAAGAGGGCGGAGATGACGTTAGCGTAGCCAGTCTCACCGACAACTAAGTTCCAGTCTTAGCCCAAAAATAATATACTTGGTAATCAGTCACAGCCTCCTGTATCAGTGACTCTGGAGTTTGCTGTAGAAAAAACAACTTTAATCAATCTGGGGAATATATAGAATATCAAGAGACTACGGAAAATCCCAGAATTTATTTATTAGGGCCTTCATGTGAAAACATGAACTCTTCATCCACTACCACCTAAATATCTAAATCTATAGGGTAACCAAACATAAACCTTACTGCGCATTTCTTGCCTTAGTAGACTGCCCTACAGTCAGGCTGGGCACTCAAGATAATTAGATTAGAATCTAAATGGCTTATTGGCTGTCACTATGGTTGAAAGGAAAGTTGAACAGTTTATGTAGAGACCCCTTTGCAAGTATCAGTTCAGCCTAATGGTTGGTCCTTAGTTCTTAAATACTTTGCGGTTCCCCATTATTTATCTACAGTATCAGTGTAAAATTAATACACCCGGCATCAACTGTATATCGCAGAATGAACTGATCTAAACTAAGATCACACGTGATGGACCTAATGCAAAGGGATGTTTGTTTGCTAAAGGAAAAGGCCTGAGTGGACCACGTAATGGGGAGGAAGGGAGCGTTGGGAAACGACAGAGAGGAGGTAGGTTGCCTAAAGCCAGTGTCTCTTACTCCTGCTGAATGAAGGTCCTGCAGCCAAATTTCAACTAAAGAAAAGTAAGTAAGTGGTTCTTTCCAAAAAAATAGGATCAACCTCTCCCAAACTCCAGCTTTTCAAAACCTGGAATAACAGAACAGAAGGAGCAAAAAAGAAATTTATCTAGCACTTTCCTGAGAAAGTGCTAGAAAGTTCCACTTGATCTACTGGATGCTTACAAAGTAAATTAGTCCACGCTAAACAGGTTCTAGTTCCTACTGCAAGTAGAAAATAAGTATTTTTGGTGGGGTTCTGCTACCCACGTCTTCCGCAGAGTCGTATCTTAGGAAAGAGGTGAATGCAGTGTTTTGAGCTCCTGTCAAGGACTAGCCCACTTGCTTTGAAATACTTGTAATAGGATTTAAATTCCATTAAAGGGAAATAAGCTTTAAATGAGAGGCTATATATTTATTTAAGCCTATCTGCTTTCCTACACAAGATACTTGAAACTGTCCTTTGGGACTATATCTTTGTATTTTGCTGGTTGTGTGTTTATTAACTCCCGGTTTAAAAACAGTAAAGCAGTAAGGGTTGTTTGCCTTCTTTATCTGACAGGTCATATCATTCCATATCAGTTGTTCTTAAAGTGTAAGACCCTTTCAGTAGATTTGCATAGTCAAAACTATTTTAAAAATCATGTGATAATAGCTTACCTTTCACTTCCTTATTAATACACTTGTACATTTTTTCATTTAATATACTATCCTTTCAATGTGTTATTTAGCTTGGCATGGTGGTGCATATTGATTATACCAGCCCTTAGAAGGCTGAAGCAGGAGGATCACCACAAAGAAATTTTCCAGAGGCAACATGACATAACATCGTCATTTGGCTAAAGAAATATGTGCTTGTAGCTGTTTCCTAGAATATTCTAATAACTTGTATTTCTAAAAGTATAAGCATTTGGAATATCTATATAAATCAGTGAATCAATATTTTCCAAGCAAACAGCAGATGATGGTGCAGATCATGAGTAAAAGATTCGTTGAAAGTACAAGTCAGACTTTAACAATACAAAAAGTTCATTTTTATTCTTTCAGATCCCATATTACAATTAACCTATAAGAAACAACCATGTACTTTTTTTTTTTTTTTGAGACAGGGTCTCGCTTTGTAGTTCAGGCTGGCCCTGAGCTCACTATGTAGCCCAGGCAAGCCTCGAACTCAGCAATCCTCCTTCCTCTGCCTCCTGAGTGCTGGGATTACAGGCATGAGCCACCACGCCCGGCACTATGGTATGTGGTGTAGATTGCTGGTGGGCATGAATCACCACGCCCAGCATTCTATGTGGTTACCAGGTTCGAACCCAGGATCTTGTGCTTGCAAGGCAGGCGCCAAAACCACTGAGCTAAATCT
This sequence comes from Thryonomys swinderianus, assembly GCA_004025085.1. NCBI lineage: Eukaryota > Metazoa > Chordata > Mammalia > Rodentia > Thryonomyidae > Thryonomys > Thryonomys swinderianus. The sequence continues at coordinate 9,008 of PVIC010036284.1, forward strand.
CCAGCCCCAACCATGTACTTTTGGTAAATTATCTAAGAGCAAGATAGTTAAACCCTCCCTCCATTTCAACATATGTTACTCATATATTTCTATCAAAACAACAGTCTGCATCAAATTGGATAAAAAGGCAGATATGAGGATCTGATCCAGTTTCCTGTACATTAAGTGACACAAAAGAGTGTACAGAAAGTTAAAATGATAAACATAAATTTCTTCTTTTTTTAAATATACTGTCCTTTCAGTGTGTTATTTAGCTGGGCATGGTGGTGCACACCTACAATCCCAGCCCTTAGGAGGCTGAAGCAGGAGGATCACTCACCACAAGTCTGAGGCCAGCCTGGGCTATATAATTCAACTCTAGCCTAAACTGCGTAGTGAGATCCTGTCTCAAAAAATAAATACAAAATGAACAAATATATTGTTTGTGCTGGTATAGGGTCTTTATTTTAAAAACATGATTTTTAAATTTCTTTTTATTTCTAGAATAGTAAATATCAATACATATGGTTCATACACAAAACTTTTTGCAGTCCATTGTTTTCATAAATATTAAAGGATGTCATATCAAATACTATAAACCGCAAAAATTCATGGTTCTTCCCTTCATTCTTTCTATGATACAAAGAATTTCTAGTAGTAAGAGCAAATCCATCATGCACAATCATTCTATAATCTTTTAACTAGGAACATAGTATCTGTCAACATCACATCTATCGTGCTTTATGTTTTACATGTCTCCCCAAAGCCTCATGCACCCATAAAGGGCTTTTGGGGAGGGGACTGGATCTTGATACAGGAGTTGCCCTCTGATGAGTTTAAAGCTGGGCATGATATTGGAAGGTGAATCCTGGTGTAACAAGGTGGGCATGGACTGGAAGGTATAGATATTCCTCTTTCCGCTTTGATTGCTGCTGCCTCCTGTCTGCCATGACATGAACAACATGGTGTTCCTCTGTCAGGTGCTCTGCCTTAGAACCAACTGACTATAGTTTGATACTTCTACAAACTGTAAGGTAAAATAAACCTCTCCTCTAATTATGTGTCAAGTGTTTTTTCCTAGCAATAAGAAAGGAACTAAGACAGCTTTAAAAGAAGTTGATCATTTGATCTACAATTAAGATTTTTCTCAGCCTTGAAAAAATTTAAGTTCTTATTTCAGCCTACTGCTCTCTACCATAATAAAGAAAATAGATATACTGTTAAAATCAAGCTATCACAATAGAAGTTTTCAGTAATTAAAACAAGGATTGGCTAGCATTACAGTACACCTATCAAGGGTCAGGCTCTGTGCTAAATGCTTGGTCTGCATTCTGTTTCAAACACATTTTACAGTTGGGACAAAAATCCAATTGCTCTACCTGTAAAAATCACTATCCACAATTTAAAATGAGGCAAGTAAGACATAAAGGGATTGGCCCAATGTGTACTTCTTGTGAGGATCTGGGGTGCTAACCCAGGTCTTTCCAGCTTCGAATCCCATCTCTGTAAAGATATAAGATGTTTCACTGCAGTATTAAAACTCCTAAACTTTACACTGACCCCCACTACAGTGATATGTTCTACAAGTAAAATGAGAAAGGATGATGGTGCTATGGTTTGAATGTGACCCCTAAAAGATCATGCATTGGAAATTTAGCACCCAAATTCATATGTTAATGGTATTCGAAGATAGGGACTTTGGAAGGTAGTTAGGATTAGATGAGATCATGAGCCTAGGACCTCCTCGATGGCATTAGTGGGTTTATAAGAAGAGGAAGAGAGTGCCGGGTGTGGTGGCTCACGCCTGTAATCCCAGCACTCAGGAGGCAGAGGCAGGTGGGTTTCTGAGTTCCAGGTTTGCCCGAGAAACATAGTAAACTAAAGACCAGCCTAAACTACAAAATGAGACCCTGTCTCAAAAAAATATATAAAAATTAAGAAGAAGAGGAACAGAAGAGCTGGGAGTTTAGCCCAACTGGTACCACACCAACCTTGGATGCACAAGGGCCCAAGTTCAATCCCCAATACCGCAAAGAAGAAGAAGAGAGACCTAAGCTAGCATGCTCACTGTGTCTTGCCAGGTGACGGCCTGTGGCAGTAACAGTACAGCAAGAAGGCCCTTGCCAGATGAGAGGTTATTTGAAGGTTCTAGCGGGGGAACCCACCTACTCGTTTATCTTTGACAGAGAAATCAGTCCTCTCTCAGGAGGTGGTGGTGGTGGTCGTCCTCCTCAATCAAGCGAGCAGCTTCGGGAGGAACCCACAGGCAGCGGTGAAGGGAAAAGGAGACACCCACCTAGACAGATCAGCGGAATCAATGCCGGCGATCAGTGGAGTGACAGATGTCACAGCCAGATCGCCCTCCAATCCCCTCACCATTTGGGGAGCAGACACTGCCAACACGCTCTCCTTGGACTTCCCAGTGTCCAGAACCTAATGCAAATAAACAAATACCCTTTTAGGAATTACTCAGTCTCGGGTATTGTATTATTACTGAAAAAGGAATGAGTGAGATAAGCACAAAATCTATAGTAAAACTTTACGATCAATTTTCATAGTGAAAAACTAAAATCATAGTTATATCTCACCCATGCTTATCTTTCACAGGTCAGAGGCCAAAGGCCCTAGCAGTCTTATGCAGGACAGCATTGGTGCTTCTGTGTGTTAGAGGGTAGCATTCTTGCTAATTCAGTAAAACCAAAGGACACTTACTTTTACAACATGAATAGTGGTTTAAACTTCTAATTGCAACCTACAGAGATAATCTCTTAATTATGAAAACAGTACATACTATGATTTTTCGGAGGTGTGAATGTGCCTAGCCAAAAACTACATCTCCCAGCATTGTTTGCGGATGAAGGTTCCACCCACTGGTGCCTGCCCATACAAGGTAAGGGAAAGCTGAAGCACAGACTCCTTTGGAAATGCTTCTTTACAGGAAAGGTCAGTGTAGCTGCCATGAATCTTTTCCCCTTCATCTTACATCTTTATGTGTGCAACTCAAACTCAGCTCTAAAGTTTGAACAGCTATGACGTAATTACAAAAGAAGCTCAGGCTATAACCTGAGTAAAGGAAAGACAAGGATCTCATGGATTCATCAAACTCTCCCTTGGACAAAAAAAAAAAAAGAGAGAAACATTCTAAAAATCCTAAAATTTTCCATTTGTTCAAGCCACTGGTGTTTCCAATTTTATTACAGCCAAGATAAATTCCTATTTTTTTTTATAATCTGATGTCCCCATCCAACTTCCACGGAGGATATCATTAATTAATGGCAATGGTCCTTCCTGCTCATCCTAAGTATAGCCTCATATTCTTTCACACACAATGCTTCATGCACAGTCATCTATTGCCATAGATCAGAGATAATATAAACATTAAAATTATTTTTCATGCCTGTCCTGGAGCAATTTCTGGGATTATTTGGTGATATTTTGGTCCATAATCAGGATATATGCCCCGAAATAAAACTATATATGTTACAGTTACAATTGTCTTAGGCCTTAATTATAAACACATACCCAAATATTAAATAACACAAAGCATAAAAGAGTATATTCGATTGGAAAAATATTTTAAAATCTACAATTTCATTGAATGTTTATGTGTTCTTACAGATGAACATTCAGAAGTACATTGGAATTCAAGCACAGAACAAGAACATTATAAATTGCCAATGATATCAGTTTAAAAAGTTGACAGCATGAACAAATATGGACAATTCATCCGTTTTGTTAAAGTTTCTCATAAGCAGAATTATTTTGTGTGTGTGTGTGAGATAGGGTCTCGCTTTGTAGTTCAGGCTGGCCCTGAGCTCACTATGTAGCTCAGGCAAGCCTCAAACTCAGCAATCCTCCTGCCTCTGCCTCCCAAGTGCTGGGATTCAGGCTTGAGCCACCAAGCCCAGCAATAAGCAGAATTTTTAACATCTTAGAATACACTGTTGGTAATATAGGTCACAACAATAATTTGTGCCAGAGTTTTCCAACTGGCAACATGAATCTTATTTTGTTTATAGACCAAAACTATGAAAGTATTAGAATCAGCACTCAAGATATTTTTCATCCTTACATTTATGGCTAGGTGGTTTTCAAGACTATTCTTCCTAAGAGAAAAAAAAGTCTTTTCAATAAATGGTGGTGGGACTAGATACCCACATGCAAAAGAATGAAATTGAAAGCCAACATCACACAAGGAAATTCAGAATAAATCAGATTTTGATATAAAAACTAAAATATACGATTCTGAAATGAAACATAGGCATAAACCTATGCAACTTGATTTACAAAAAAACCTTCTGAAAACACTCGTGACAAGAGAAAAAATTTAAAAACTTCAAAATTAAAGATCTTTTTTGTATGTGCTTTTGAAATGACACAATCAAGAAAGTGATAAGACAACCCACTTATACTTATTTGTAAACACAGTAGGACGACTATAATTAGTAGCCAAATTCATTCAAGAATGTGGAGAAATTGGAACCTTGAAGCATAGCTAGTGAAAGGGGGGAATGGTGGGGCCACTTTCAAAAGAAGTTTAGCAGTTCTTTAATGTGCTCAGGCTAGAATTACCATTACCATGACCAAGCAATCCCATTATTGATCACATACCCACAGAATATGAAAATAGATATGTACACAAATATTTATGGCAGAATAATTCAAAGTAGATAAAAAATGAAAACAACCCAAAATGTCTATCTATTGGTGGACAAATACAAGGTAGCATATGTATATGATGGAGTGTTGTTCAGCAAGAAAAAGAAATGAACTTATGTTACATGTGATGTGGATAAATCTTGTTTTGTTTTGTTTTGTTTTAATTTTTTTGAGACAGGGTCTCACTTTGTAGTTCAGGCTAGCCTTGAGCTCACTATGTAGCCCAGGCAAGCCTCAAACTCAGCAATCTTCCTGCCTCTGCCTCCTGAGGGCTAGGATTATAGGAGTGAGCCACCACGCCCAGCATTGTGGTGTGTGATACTGATTGCTGGTGGGCGTGAGTCCGCCCAGTATTGCTGTATGTGGTTACTAGGGATCAAACCAGGGACCTTGTACTTGGTAGGCAGGCACCAGAACCACTAAACTAAATAAATTCAGCCCTTGGATGTTTTTTTTAATTGAATTCTTTATTGGTACAATTTATATACATCTCAAAATCACGTATAACATTGGGGAATTTGTACCAGTATATGACAAAAGTTAATTCTCATTTTTACCCATATCCCCGCCCACCCCCACCTCCTCACCCCCTTTATACATGCTCTTTTATTTTCTTTCTGTATTATATTTATTCCTTCCCCTCATCACATTCCCACACCAAGTTTCCTATAGAAATTTCCCACTCTATAAAAGCTGTCCTACTTTCTAGAGCTCATTTGCATCTACAGGTGTTCATACTTGGTTTGGTTTTTTAAGACAAGGTCTTGCTACGTAATGCAGGCTGTACTAGAACTCACTATGTAGCTGAGGGTGGTCTCAAACTCATAGCAATCCTCCTGCCTTAGCCTGCCTCAGTGCTGGGATTCCAGGTGTGCATCACCATAGCCAGCCATGGTGTGAATAGATCTTTAAGCTATTATGGTGAATGAAGTAAACTTCAGTGTCTCCCTTTTAATCATTACCTGAACTACAAGTGGTTGGTCTAATTCCCATTTAACAGCTGAGCAAACAGTGCAGAAAGACTAAGTTGCCCCAAACCACCTAAACAGAATGTAAAACCAGGATTTTAACCCAAAAATGTATCCTAAACACAAGTAAAAACAATTTGAAAACAATGTTTGTCAATCTATATTCCTTTCTTTTACTTTCCTTACTTTATATCCCTTTCCCCTGGCATGGTCTCAGTAACCCCAAAAACACTCTTCATTTTTCCTTTCCATTTTCTGTCTTTATTCCTGAACTTGTTTGCCAGGATCATATGCAAAGCTAAAAATTTCCAGGAGCAGATCAAAAAGGATATCAGAAAATGCAAATAAATAATTTAAATGAATAAATAAATGAGACAGAATGTAATGCACACTCACACACACACACACCACTACCACTGCTAATGTTGGATTAAGTGCTCCTTCTCTGTGAACAGTGCCTCCCTCATCATGCATGTATTATAATCACTTCTTTTTCTAGACCTCACAGTAACAGATCATAGGTTACAAAATAGGAAAGAAGTGTATATTTACCATCATATTCTTACCTATCACCTCTATTAGTTGGCTTCTCCATCACTGAGACACAACACCAGGAGGAGAGGTTTAATTTGGCTCAGGGTTTCAGATGGTTCACTCCATGGTCAGCTGGCTCCAAGGCAGGAACAACACGACAGAAGGGTATGGTAGAGCAAAGACTCTTAGCTGATAGTGGCCAAGAAGCAGAGCAGGGGGATGGTGCTAGAGACAGAAAGGAGAGTGACCGTATAAAGCACCCAAGGTCACATCTATTTGACTCACCCAGACATCCCCTAGGTAGCTCCCAGCTGGTCAGGTTAACACAAATACGTTTAACCATTTTGCCATACTATTCCACTTATGAACCATCATACAATATTCTTTATTTTATTTTATTTTATTTTATTTGCATTATTCAGTAAACTTTATTGGTACATTATATACACAGCTCACAATCACACACAACATTGGGGGAATTTGTACCAATATGTGACACAAGTCAATTCTCATTTTTACCCCCATCCCTGCCCACTCACCCCCTCCCCACACCCTATATACATACTCTTATTTTTTTCCAAATCATATTTATTCCTTCCCCTCATTACATTCCCATACCAAATTCCTATTGGATATTTCCCATTCTACAAAAACTATCATACATTCTAGAGCTCCTTTACCTCTACAGGTACTTATATCAAAGAAAAGATCCAGTATTTGCATATCTGTGTTCTATTTATTTCACTTATTAGTGTGTCCTCCAGCTGTCTCCATTTGCACATAAATGAATCAATCTTGTCATTCTTTATGGCAGAGTAGTACTCCATTTAAAAAAATCTTCTTTATTCAGTCTCCAGTTGATGGGCATTTGGGTTGTTTCCAAGATTGGGCTATCATGAACTGAGCTGCTATGAACAAGGGTGTACATCTGTCTTTCCAATGTGATTTTTTAAATTCTTTTGGGTATATTCTTAGCAGGGAGATAACAGGGTCAAATGGGACTACTAGTCCTAGTTTTCTGAGGAATCTCCACACAGATCTCCACAATGGTTGCACAAGTCTACAATCCCACCAGCAATGGAAAAGGGTTCTTTTCTCTCCACAGCCTCACCAGCATTTATTGTTGGTTGTTTTTATAATACCGGCCATTCTTTGTGGAATGAGATGGAATCTCAGTGTTGTTTTCATCTGCATGTCTCAAATGACCAGTGATGTTGAACATTTCTTCATATGCTTCTTGGCTGCTTTGACTTCTACCTCTGAGAAGTCTCTGTTCATTTCAGATGCCCATTTTTGAATTGGGTCTTTAAACTTGGGGAGACTGATTTAAGTTCCTTGTATATTGTGGATAATAGTCCTTTGTCTGACAAACAGCTAGTGAAGACTTTTTCCCATGTTGTTGGTTGTCTTTTAGCGGTGCCAGTGATTTCTTTTGCTGTGCAGAAGCTTTTTAGTAGGAGGAGATCCCATTTGTTGATTCTTTCTGCTAGTTATTGTGCTATAGAGGTTTTATTCATAAAGTCTCTGCCTAAGACAATGTCTCCAAGAGTTTTACCTAACCTGTTTTCTAGCAGGTGTATTGTTTCTGTTTTAATGTTTAAGTCTCAAATCCATTGTGAATTTAGTTTTGTGCATGGTGAAAGAGATAGGTCTAGATTTAGTTTTTGGCAGGTTAAAGCCCAGTTTTTCCAGCACCATTTGTTAAAGAGGCTGTCTTTCCTCCATTGGGGATGTTTGGCTCCTTTGTCAAAGATAAGGTGGCTTAGTGTATCTGGGGTTGTGTCTGGATCTTCTAATCTATTCCACTGGTCCATGGGTCTGTTACTTTGCCAGTACCATGCAGTTTTTATCACAGTGGCTTTATAGTAGAGTTTTAGTTGGGGATTGTAATATTTTCTCTAGCTCTGTGAAGTATAGTGTTGGGATTTCAATTGGAATTGCATTGAGTCTGTATAGCAGTTGTGGGAGTATAGCCATTTTGATGATGTTGGTTCTCCCTACCCAGGAGCAAGGGATGTCTTTCCACTTTCAGATATCCCTTTCTATCTCATTTTTTCAGAGTCCTATAGTTTTCAGAGTAGAGGTCTTTCACTTCCTTTGTTAAATTGATTCCTAGATATTTCATTTTTCTGGGTGCTATTGTGAAAGGGTTTGACTCTCCAATTTCTCTTTCAGTGAGTCTGTTGTTTGTGTAGACAAAGGCTGTTTATTTTTTGAGCATTGACCTTGTATCCAGCAACCCTACTAAATTTGGTAATTAAGTCTAGTAGTCTTTTGGTTGTGTTTTAGGATCCTCTAGATAGAGTATCGTATCATCAGCAAATAATGACAGTTTAACTTCTTCCTTTCCTATCTCTATTCCTTTTATATCTTTGTCTTGCCTGATTGCTATGGCTAATGTTTCCAGCACTATATTGAGTAAGAGTGGTGACAGCGGGCATCCTTGTCTTGTTCCTGATCTTAGTGTAAAAGGTTCCAGTTTTTGCCCATTAAGTATGATGCTGGCTGTTGGTTTCTCATAAATAGCTTGTGTCAGACTGAGAAAAAGTCCATCTATTCAGATTCTCTGTAGGGTTTTGATCATGAATGGGTGCTGGGTTTTGTCAAATGCTTTTTCTGCAACTATTGAGATGATCATATGGTTTTTGTCCTTGAGTCTGTTAATATAGTGTATTACATTGATTGATTTATATATGTTGAACCAGCCTTGCATCCCTGGGATAAACCCGACTTGATCAGGGCGTATGATTTTCTTGATAACTCTCTGTATTCTGTTTGCCAGTATTTTATTGAGGACTTTTGCATCAATGTTCATTAGAGAGATTGGCCTGCAGTTTTCTTTTTTGGTGGGATCTTTCCCTGCCTTTGGAATCAAGGTGATGGTTGCTTCAGGGAATGATTTGGGGAGTACTGCTTCCCTTTCGATTTCATTAAAAAGATTGAGAAGTACTGGCATTAACTCTTCTTTGAAAGTTTTGTAGAACTCAACAGTGAAGCCATCAGGACCAGGGCTTTTCTTTGTTGGTAGGTTTTTTGTTACATTTTCAATTTCCCAGATTGATATCGGGTTGTTTAACATTATTATATCCTCTTCATTCAGCTTTGGAAGTTCATATGTGTCTAGGAATCTATCCATTTCTTCTAGATTTTCCATCTTTTTGGAGTACAATTTTGCAAAGTACGTGTTTATTATCCTTTGGACTTCCTCTGGATCTGTGACGATTTCCCCATTTTCATTCCTTATAGCATGGATTTGAGCTTTTTCCTTCCTTTGTTTGATAAGGTTGGCTAAAGGTCTGTTGATTTTATTTATCCTTTCAAAGAACCAAATCTTTGATTCATTGATTCTTTGCATTGTTCTCTTTGTCTCCATTGCACTAATTTCTGCTCTGATCCTAATAATTTCCTCTCTAGTACGAGCTACTGGTTTGTCTTGTTCCCCTTTTTCTTTTTTTTTTTTTTTTTTTTTTTTTTTTTTTTTTTTTTTTTTTTGT
>PVIC010036285.1:0-18632 GCA_004025085.1 Thryonomys swinderianus
GATATGGGCTTTAAGAAGACATCTTCTGGTCAATGAGGTTATGCCTTGAGAGTATTGTCGTACCCTGTTCTCTTCTCCACCTTTTGTTCCTGGCCATGAAGTGAACAGGTGTCCTCCATTATTGTTTCCACCATGATAAACTTCTTTGCTATTGACACAAAAGCAATGGGCCCAGCTCACCAGGAACTGCAATCTCCAACACTATGAGTCAAATTAAACCTTTCTTCTTTTTCAATTTATTATCTCAGGCATTTTGATGTGGAAACATAAAACTGACTTATACACTACCATAAGAGCTAGTGAGTCCATTTCTTGTTATATATATCCAAAGGACATGAAATCAGCATTTTGAATAGGTATCTCCTCCCCTGTATCCATTATAAAATTATTCACAATAGTCAAGATATGGAAACAACTAAGTGTATTAATCAGTGAATTACTAAAAAAATGATACATTTGTGTGTTTGTTATTGTTTAAATCAAGAATGTGTGCTAATAAGTGAAATAAATAGATCACAGATATGTAAATACCATATCTTTTCTCTGGCATGAGAACCTGCAGATGTAAATGAGTTCTAGAATGTATGATAGATTTTGTGAAATAGGAAATATTCAACAGGAATGTGATAGGGGAAAGTAATGCGGGGAAAGAATAAATATGATTTGGTAAGAAAAAGAAATAACATATATATAGGGGGTCGGGGGTTGTGGGTGGATAGAGATATGGGTGAAAATGAGAACTTGTGTCATACTGGTACAAATTCCCTAATGTTGAGTGTCATTGTGAGCTGTATATAAAATGTACCAATAAAGAATTCAATTTAAAAAAAAGAATGTATGTCCCCCAGAATTCTCATGTGTGTAAGATGACTGGATGACAAGGATGTAATCTACTCATCAGTAGATTCAGTAGCTTAATATGCTGTTAGAAGGTATGGCTTGTTGGAGATTAGTCACTGAGCTGGAAGAGGGTATGCTTCTCCCTGGCTTCTTTTTTCTCTCTTTTCTTCTTGACTATCATGGTTGAGTAACTTTTCCTCCATGATCTCCTCCCCTGCCATCCTGTCTCTGTCTTGGAGCCAGGAAACCATGGACTGAAATTGTTATCCAAAATAATCCTTCCCTCCTTTAAATTGTAGTTTTCAGATATTTTGTCCCCATGATTATAAAGTGACAAGACAGATTTTGATACAGAGAGTGAAGTTGTTGTTGTGACTGCACTGTGACTGGCCATGGAGTGAGAAGCCTTTGGAAGGGGTTTGTAGAAAAAATTTGGAAAGGTTTAAAGATGCTGGTTTAGAATGATGCAATCTAGTATTGATGAGAGAGTCTTGCCAGACCTTTGAAAACCAGAATGTGAGTAGAAGTGCAGACAATAAAGACCATGCTCAGAAAGTGTCAACTGACAAGAGTGACTCCATTGATAGTTGGACAGAAACCTATGTGAGTTAGGCTTCTGCAGAAAATTCATCCACATTTGGCCAATGTCCTAAGACTTTGTCAGAGATGAATTAAGGACAATGGGCCAGTTTATCTGGCAGAGGAAATATGAAGACAGCTTAAAAATCAAACTGTGACAGAAGTACTTCTAGCTGCTTTCAGCCAAGTTTAAAGTGAGAATTAGGAGCCAAAAGGTCACTTAAAACATTTTCCTTTTTGTCATAAGGAGGCACCTGCAAAGTTGGGACCAAAGGAAATATGTTTTGCTGAAATGACAACATTAGCTAGTAACCAAGTAGTATCAGAATAATAGAAGTAATACATCAGGAGTATCTATGAATCAGCTTATCCTCAACCTCCACAGGATCAAGATTTCAAAACTGTAAAGCTTTCAGTTTAGAAGAGACTCCAGTCTCCCCTGTTTATTCAATGAGTTCAGCTATTCAAGCACTCAGAGGACTCTTTAACTATGATCCAAGGAAGCCTGGCTACTGCTTAACCTGACACCAGATGTTGAGTTCATCCATGTGGTGTTGCTCTTATAGGACTGCAGAATATGAGAGTTATAGGGTCATGAGGGCTCCAAGCCAGATGTTAGAAGGTCTCAGAAGCATGTTAATGAGCCCTGAGAGGGCAATGCATAAAGCTATGAAAGTAAAGCCAAAAATGTAGTGGAGACCACAAGATTTTGACATGCCAGGATGTGGAACATCTACTTAGGAAAGTCATAGACAATGAGCAAAGTCAGCCTGAGAGGAAGACAGGTAGACTACAACTGGAAAATCTTTAGGGGCAAGGTTACACAAGCTGTTTGGAGCTCATATCTCATCACATCTTCTCCAGGTGCTGGACGTGGAACTACAGAATTTAGAGTCTGTGCTGCTGTGTTTCAGTATTTCTTTGGTTTGATTTCTTTCTATTCATCTATTTCTCTTTTTTTTTGTAATGGGAATGTTTACCTTGTACCATTGTATGTTGGAAGTATTTTGTATCTTTTTTTTTTTTTTTTTTACAAAGGCTCACAACTAAGAATTTCCTGTGTCTCAGAAGAGATTTTGCATTTGGACTTTTCAGTAATGCTGGAACTGTTGAAACTGGTGATTTTGGAAAATGGACTAAATACATTTTGCCAAATGGGCATAAGTCTTTTAGCAGCCAATAGAGGAATGTTATGCTTTAAATCTAGAATTTTACTGAAAATTGTCATGTGTATGGGAGGTGATTGGGTCATGGAGTGCTATATTCATCAGTTAATTCACCTAGGAAAGTAGCTAAGACAGTAATAGAATGTCATTCAGCCTCAAGAAGGAAAGAAATAATTCCATTCTAGAATGAGAAAAAATAGAATCCTACTGTGTTAGTTTTCTCTCATTGCTGAGATAAAATATCCCGACATCCAAAGATAAAGGGAAAAGGGTTTATTTAGCTCATAGCTTGTAGAGGTTTGGGTCTATAATTGGCTGAGTCCAAGGCAGAGTGGTACATGAAAAGGGGCATCAGAGAGAAGGAACAGTTCAAGGCAGCCAGAAGGTAGCAATCAGAAAGGAACCTGAACAGCATCTCTCTTCCCCTTTTATTTTATTCAGACTATTTAAGGCAGGTAGTGCCCTTATCCTAGTGCTCTCAGGCCTAGCCCCATCATGAATCAATCACACATGTTAGAATCTACTACTCCAAAAGAGCCTATGACCACATAAGGCTTTGGTGGGAGATCTAGACACAAACCATAACAGTTGCCATAATGTGGTGGGTGGAGATGAGACAATGTTGGCCAAGGGTTGGAAGTTTCAGTTAGGAAAGGTAAATGAGCTCTGGATTTCAAATATACTATATTGTGACTATAGCTAGAAATAATACTTTGTATACTTGAAATTCATTAAGAGAGTAGATCTTAAGTCTTTCCATCAGTCACTCAGTCAGCAAATAAAATCAGCAAATAAAAATTTGAACAATGATAACTGTGTAAGATGAATATGGTAGTTAACTTGGTTGCAGCAATTTCACTATTTATCAAAAAAATTATGCATCTTAAACACAATTTCCGTTTTTCAATTATACATTAATAGAAATTTTTAAAGGTATGGAATATGGGTCTATGAGTATCCGTGTGTGTGTATGTGTGTGTGTGTGTGTGTGTACATACATAATTTACATATATATACATTAATGAAACATTAGTAGACCCAAATACTTATGGAAATAACAAATGATAAAGCATTAAAATAAACAAGAAAAAGATTTCTTTATTTAGCCACTAATGAGTGAAGCTCTCATTACCATTGCTGCCTTGCGAGCACCATGTTGTTTCTGCTCTGCCACCCCTATTTGATTGCTGAGGAGGAGCAGCATAGAAAAGACAGCTTAAGGCCATCACAGAAAGCAGCAGGACTCTACTCTGCAGTCTCAGAGTTGTAAAGATGAAAGATTTTTCTTTGACAAGAAAGCCTAGAACACCATGTTCCAGAATGGTGACAGCTTCACCATGTTCCAGCATGGCAGTGGCCTTAAGGAGCTCCAAAATGGGGGCAGCCTAGAGAATTTGTCCCCCAGGATTGGATTCAAAGTTCTTTGAGATCCAGGCCCTTGACACCTATAGTCAAGAGAAAGGGAAGACTGGCTACTATTGCTCTAGATGGCAGCAGACTTTGACATCGTCCATGTGGCAATGGTTATAGGGGCAAAGAGAGTGTAAGAATTGTGGGGTCAGGAAGGCTTCCACCCAGATTTCAGAAGAAGGTCCTGGAGGCCAGGCAGTATGCCCCTGAGAGTGTGTGAAGCTGTGAGTATGAAGCCACCAGTGCAGTGGAGACCCCAGAAGTTTGCAGAAACTAGAGGAATGGATCTTCTGAGAAAAGCTGCAAGGTGGGGGAAGATCCGTACCAAGAGAGAAGCCATGCGAGCTACAACCACCGAAAGTGCCATAGGGGCAGAACCACCCAACTCATTTGGAGCTCACAACTTGCAATAGACTTCCTCAGATGCTACACTTGGAACTATTGGACTTAGTGTTTGTCCTGCTAGATGTTTGACTTGCTTTGGTCCCATTACTTTGTATCCTCCAGTTTATACTTTCTGGAATGGCAATGTCTATCTTGTGTCATTGGAAGTTGTAAGTGTTAACTTCTTTTTCATCTGTACAGAGGCTTGTAGTTAAATAGCAGAAGAAACTGCCTTAAATCCCAGAAGAAACTTTTGACTTGGACTTTTCAGCAATGTTGAAACTGTTAGGACTCAGGCAACTCTTACGGATGGACTAAATGCTTTTTTGCATAAGGGGTATGGATAAATCTTTGGGGTCTCAGGGGAAGAATGTTATGTTTGTGTTCAGATGAGGTGGGACTTTCTTTTTCACAGGGAGTTCAAACTAGAATGTGTGATGCTAGGATTAAGGCCATGTGATTACTAAACCTCTACACATGGTAATTAGTATGGCACTGCCCTAATCTAGTTAGGCTGCATAGCCTAAAAGATGTTGAAAGATACTGGATAGGTGGCTTGTTGCTTTTTCCACTGCCCTGAACTGAAGGTCTCTCGTTACTTTTGTTGCCTTGTGTGCACAGTTTCTGCTCTGTCATGTCTATTTGTCATCCCTGCCTTGGAGCTGGCCAATAATGAAATGAAATGTCTATGAACTGTGAGCCAAATAAACCCCTTCCTCACTTAAAAAAAAAAGTGTTTCTTTTTTGTTTCAGTAAAAAGCATGTAAATAAAAAACTGGCAAACACAACTGTGGATCTGTACTGAATACTTCCTACTAAAGTAAATTCCAAATGGGTCAAGAATCTGAAAAAAGGGAAGCCACGTAAGATTTCAGAGTGGGAAAACAATGACTTCTAAAAATACATACATAATGCTGGACTAGTGGCTCACGCTTGTAATCCCAGCATTCAGGAGGCAGAAGCAGGAGGATGGTTGAGTTTGAAGCTTGCCTGGTAAGCTTAGGACCAGCCTAAACTGCAAAGCAAGACCCTTCTGAAAAAAAAAGATACATAAAAATATGTACATTGCCAGGTGTGGTGGCTCATGCCTGTAATCCCAGCACTTGGGAGGCAGAGACAGGAGGATTGCTGAGTTTGAGGCTTGCCTGGGCTACATAGTGAAGCTGAGGGCCAGCCTGAACTACAAAGCGAGACCCTGTCTCAAAAAAAAAAAAAAAAAGTACATTCAGCCAGAGATTTAGCACAGTGGTTCTGCTGCCTGCCTTGCAAGCACAAGATCCTGGGTTAAATCCCCGGTAACCACATACAATGCTGGGCGTGTTTACTCACGCCCACGAGCAATCAATACCACATACCACAGTGCCAGGCATGGTGCCTCATGCCTGTAATCCCAGCACTCGGGAGGCAGAGACAGGAGGATTGCTGAGTTCAAAGCTTGCATGGACTACATAGTGAGCTCAGAGCCAGCCTAAACTACAAAGCGAGACCCTGTCTCAAAAAAAAAAAAAGTACACTAACTATATAAACTCAAATTTTTTCTACTAACAGTAAATAGTATAGATCATATCAGAATGAAACAAATTCAGAAAAACATTTACTTGCTAGTAATATTATAGTCATTTGACTTATTTAATTTGTAAAGAATTCCTATCATTTAATTTTTTAAAAATTTTTAAAAAGACATTTTGAACAACATGGACATTTCAAATAAAGAAAAGCCAAATGGAGAGGACTGAGGTCTGCTGACCAGCCCGCTCCACCCCAAAGCCTTACAGAGAGGACTCGGGTACCCCCAGGCACCATCGCCATAGTGGAGGATTGAGGGCTGCTGGCATGCCCCCACCCCATCCCGGAGCTGCGCTGTGAGGGCCCAGGCCAAGAGGAGCCATAGACATTTCCTGCATCCGTCCACACAGGAGCCGCGCCGAGAGTCCAAGCAAGATAAAAAAAAAAAAAAAAAAAAAAAAGGAATCTAGCTTCTATTTTGCCATCTACTCCTAGATCCCTCTATTCACCTCTTGTCCACACACCCTCTCCTATCTTCCTGTCAGAAGCAATACCCAGAAGTAAGAGACTCTTAGGCTACCCTATTTCTTCTCCTGTACTATTATAAGAAGGTGTGCAAAGTCTCCATTGGTCTTACAGCATACAGTTGATACTGTTTTATATATGTCCTTTTATCCTCTATTACCCACTGGCATAGGTGAGGTAAACGAGTCTACGTGATCTTCATAAATCTGCTAACACTATTTCACTCTCCTGCTGTCTCCCTACCTCCCTGATCCCCCAGGGACCTTATATCCCCAAAGGGGTCTAGGGGTACATTTACGATCTACAAGTTGTATACACATTGTTGATTAATTTTAAATTTTGGCATATGGACATGGAGGTAACTCATGAGCTCAAAGTATTCAGATTAGAAATTAACAAAACTTTTCATTTTATTTACTGTGTATAATGCTGATATTGGCACTGACTGTATTATGGTAACAATGATGATGCGACTGTTCAAATTCTTCTCATGATGTGTTAGGACTCTGAAGGGTCACTGCAGATTAAAGGAGGACACCTCAGAAAGGTGCCACATCCAAAGGGCCCCAGATAATAGAAAGACACCTGCAACAAACATTGCCCTGACATCAGGCAAAGAATAAAACAAATACCATTAGTAACAACAAGAGTAGAAATGAGAAAATACACAAAAAATCAGACACAAAGATCACCACCACAGGGAAATTCAGAGAAAAAGGAAAAGGGCAAACTGAAACTCAAACACCAGGACTCTTGGAGATGGTAACTGAAGCAGATCTGGTAAAATGGAAATCAGAACTCATCTCTGTGATCAAAACAGAGATACTGTCCACAGTGAAAGACATCATTAAAGAAGAGATCAGTAAGATGATAGAATCCAAGATAGCAGAAGCAATGAAACCTTTAAAACAGCTTCAAGCAGAGCTCCAGGGAGTGATGAAGGATATGGAAGCTTGCGAAGTAGGATGAATGAAGCAGAGGACATAATCTCAAACCTAGAGGACAGCATAGCAGCCAATGAGCAGGAAAGATATAATCTATGGAAAAGAGCAAGGGACCATGAGACATCAATCCAACAGCTTCTAGATGACTCAAAGAAAAATAATATAAGACTGATTGGAGTCACTGAGGAAGCAGGAGACAGTGTTAAAGACATAAAAAAGGTATTGTCAGAGATAACAACAGAAAACTTCACAGGAAAAGAAACAGACATAAAAAAAATGAGGGGATAGGACTGCAAAACTCCATGACATAAAAATATCTACACCTAGACATATAATTATCAAGGTTCCAGATGCACAACAAAAGAATGAAATACTGAAAGCAATGAGAGAAAGGAAGAAAATCACGTACAAAGGGAAGCCCATTAGGATCAAAACAGACTTTTCAACACAAATACTCTATGCAAGGAGAGCATGGAGAGAAGTATTTCAAGCATTGCAGGAAAAGAGCCTCCGACCTACACTGTTGTATCATGCAAAACTATCTTTCAGAATAGGCAGGGAAATAAGATACTTCCATGATAAAGGACACCTGAAAAACTTCACAAATATGAAATCTGCACTCCAAAATATTCTAAAGAACATCTTGTAAAAAAAAAAAAAACACAGAAAAGTCCATACCCACGAGACCCAGGAGAGTGAATTCATTGGGGCAAACAAGAAACTAAATAGAAAAGGGGAAAAGCAAGGAAGAAAAAAAACAAGAACAGGGAAACATGGCAGCTCTGAATATGTCCATATCAGTCATAACCATTAATGTCAGTGGACTCAATGGGCCAATTAAAAGACACAGACTACCAGATTGGATCAAGAAGCAAGATCCTACAATCTGCTGCATACAGGAAACACACCTAATTCAGAAAGAAACACATACACTGAAAAGAAAAGGTTGGAAAACAATCCTCCATGCCACAGGAAACTGCAGAAAAGCAGGAGTGGCTATCTTGTTTTCAGATAAAATAGATTTCAAACCCAAATAGACTAAGAGAGATGAAGAAGGTCACTATATTCTCGTACAAGGAACTATCCAAGAGAAACAAATAACAATCAGAAATATTTATGCACCAAATTCTAATGCACCCAACTATATAAAACAAACATTACTGGACATGAAAAGCCAGCTAACCACGAATACAATAGTAGTAGGGGATTTTAATACTCCATGTCACAAATTGACAGATCAACCGGACAAAGAATCAATAAGGAAATACTTGAGCTAAATCAAACTTTTGAGCAATTGGACTTGTTAGATGCATACAGAATTTTTCACCCTTCAAAGTGAGAATATACCTTCTTCTCAGCTGCTCATGGATCATTCTCCAAAATAGATCACATTCTAGTCCATAGAACAAGCTTAAGTAAATGCAAGGGAAAAGAAGTTATCCCCTGCATACTATCAGACCATAGTGCCTTGAAACTAGAGCTGAATAGCAAAAGAAATTCCAAGATCATCACAAACACATGGAAATTGAACAACACTCTGTTGACCAACCAATGGGCCACAAAAGAAATTAAACAGTTTCTACAACTAAACAACAACCCCAGCACAACATATAGGAATTTATTGGACACAATGAAAGCAGTTCTAGGAGGGAAATTCATAGCAGTGAATGCCTACACTCGGAAAATAGAGCAAAATGAAATAAACAATCTAATGATGAACCTCAGACGATTAGAAAAAGAGGAGCAAAACAAACCCAAAGCACATACTAGAGAGAAAATTACAAGGATCAGAGCAGCAATTAATGCAATGGAGACAAAGAGAACAATGCAATGAATCAAAGAATCAAAGAGTTGGTTCTTTGAAAAGATAAACAAAATCGACAGACCCTTAACCAACCATATTAAGCAAAAAAAGGAAAAGGCTCAAATCCATGCTATAAGGAATGAAAATGGGGAAATCAGCACAGACCCAGAGGAAGTCCAAAGGATAATAAACACGTATTTTGAACATCTATACTCCAAGAAGATGGAAAATCTAGAAGAAATGAATAGATTCCTAGACACATATGAACTTCCAAAGCTGAATGAAGAGGATATAAAAATGTTAAACAACCCAATATCAATCTGGAAAATTGAAAATGTAATAAAAAAAAAACACCAACAAAACAAAACTGCTGAATTCTACAAAACTTTTAAAGAGGGGCTAATACCAGTACTTCTCAAACTTTTTAATGAAATCAAAAAGGAAGCAGTACTACTCAAATCATTCCTTGAAGCAACCATCACCTTGATTCCAAAGGCAGGTAGAGATCCAACCAAAAAAGAAAACTACAGCTGGGCATGGAGGCTCATGCCTGTAATCCCAGCACTTGGGAGGCAGAGACAGGAGGATTGCTGAGTTCAAGGCTTGCCTGGGTTAAATAGTGAGCTCAGAGCTAGCGTGAACTACAAAGCAAGACCCTGTCTCAAAAAAAAAAGAGAAAAAGAAAACTACAAGCCAATCTCTCTAATTAACATGCAAAAATCCTCAATAAAATAATTGCAAACAAAATACAGAGAGTTATCAAGAAAATCATACACCCTGACGAAGTTGGATTTATCCCAGGGATGCAAGGCTGGTTCAACATACATAAATCAATCAATGTAATACACTATATTAACAGACTCAAGGACAAAAACATATGATCATCTCACTAGATGCAGAAAAAGCATTTCACAAAATCCAACACCCATTTCTAATCAAAACCCTACAGAGAATTGAAATCGATGGACTTTAACTCTATTTCATACAAGCTATTTATGAGAAACAAACAGCCAGTATTACTTAATGGGCAAAAACTGAAACCTTTTACACTAAGATCAGGAACAAGACAAGGATGCCCGCTGTCATCACTCTTATTCAATATAGTGCTGGAAACATTAGCCATAGCAATCAGGCAGGACAAAGACATACAGGGAATAAAGATAGGAAAGGAATAAGTTAAACTGTCATTATTTGCCAATGATATGATACTCTACGTAGAGGGTCCTAAAAACTCAACCAAAAGACTGCTATACTTAATTACCAAATTTAGTAGTGTTGCTGCATACAAGGTTAACGCGCAAAAATCAATAGCCTTTGTCTACACAAACAGCAGAGTCTCTGAAAGAGAAATTGGGGCATCAATCCCTTCACAATAGCACCCAGAAAAATGAAATATCTAGGAGTCAACCTAACAAAGGAAGTGAAAGACCTCTACTCTGAAAACTATAGGACTCTGAAAACTGAGATAGAAAAGGAGATCAGAAAGTGGAAAGACATCCCTTGTTCCTGGGTAGGAAGAACCAACATCATCAAAATGGCTATGCTTCCACAACTACTATACAGATTCGATGCAATTCCAATTGAAATTCCAACACTATACTTCACAGAGCTAGAGAAAATACTACAAAAATTCCTCTGGAAACACAAGAAAACTAGAATAGCAAAAGCAATTTTAAGCAACCATGACATAGCAGGAGGTATTAAAATCCCCAATTTAAAACTCTACTATAAAGCCACTGTGATTAAAAAACTTCATGATACTGGCAAAGTAACAGACCCAAGGACCAGTGGAACAGATTAGAAGATCCAGAAACAACCCCGGATACACTAAGCCACCTTATCTTTGACAAAGGAGCCAAACACCCTCAATGGAAGAAAGACAGTCTCTTTAACAAATGGTGCTGGAAAAACTGGGCTTTAACCTGCCAAAAACTAAAGCTAGACCTATCTCTTTCACCATGCACAAAACTAAATTCACAATACATATGAGACTTAAGCATTAAAACAGAAACAATAAGCCTGCTGGGAAACAGGTTAGGAAAAACTCTTGGAGACATTGGCTTAGGCAAAGACTTTATGAATAAAACCTCTATAGCACAAGAACTAGCAGAAAGTATCAACAATTGGGATCTCATCCTACTAAAAAGCTTCTGCACAACAAAAGAAATCGCTGGCACCGCTAAAAGACAACCGACAACATGGGAAAAAGTCTTTACTATCTGTTTGTCAGACAAAGGGATATTATCTACAATATACAAGGAACATAAATCAGTCTCCCCAAGTTTAAAGACCCAATTCAAAAATGGGCATCTGAAATGAACAGACATTTCTCAGAGGCAGAAATTGAAGCAGCCAAGAAGCATATGAAGAAATATTAAACACCACTGGTCATTCGAGAGATGCAAATGAAAACAACACTGAGATTTCATCTCACTCCACAAAGAACGGCCTTTATTACAAATTCAACCAACAATAAATGCTGGCGAGGCTCTGGGGAGGAAGGAACCCTTCTCCACTGTTGGTGTGATTGCAGACTTGTGCAACCATTGTGGAGATCCGTGTGGAGAATTCTCAGAAAACTAGGACTAGGGGTCCCATTTGACCCTGCCATCCTCCTGCTAGGAATATACCCAAAAGTGTCTTTAAAATCATATTGAAAAGACAGATGTACACCCTTCTTCATAGCAACTCAGTTCATGATAGCTCAATCTTGGAAACAACCCAAATGCCCATCAACTGGAGAATGGATAAAAAAGATGTGTTTTTTTTTAATGGAGTATTACTCTGCCATAGAAATGACAAGATTGATTCATTTATGTGCAAATGGAGACACCTGGAGGATACACTGATAAGTGACATAAATAGATCACAGATGGGCAAATATTGGATCTTCTCTTTGATATGAGCACCTGTAGATGCAAATGAGCTCTAAAAAGTATGACAGTTTTTGTAGAATGTGAAATTTCCATAGGAAATTTGGTGTGGGCATGTAATGAGTGGAAGGAATAAATATGATTCAGAAAGAAAATAAAAGAGCATGTATATAGCAGTGGGGAGGTGTGGGTGGGTGGGGATATGGGTAAATATGAGAACTAACTTGTGTCATATACTGGTATAAATTCCCCCTGTGTTTTATGTGATTGTGAGATGTATATAAATTGTACCAATAAAGAATTAAAAAACAAGAAAAGCAAAATGATTTAAATTAAGAAAGTAGGGCGAGAGATTTAGCTCAGTGGTTCTGGCATCTGCCTCACAAGTACAAAGCCATGAGTTTCGTACCTGTACCAAAAAAATAAATGAATAAACAAATAAATTAAAGTATTTCACTCTTACAAGAAATGCAAATAATCATGACAAATTTTTTATTCATCAGGAAAATTGATTACCTATTTTATTGCATTGTCCTGTATTACAGAAAATAGGTATTCTCATAATTTTTGGCAGAAGCATAAATTTATATATGCTATCACAATGTTAATAGTAAATCATTTTATCTAGAAATTCCATTTCTAGGCATTTTTTCCTACAAATGTTCTTGCACAAATGAAAAATGACACATGTAGAAGGAAATACAGACTTGTTCATAGTAGCAACTATGGAAAAATCTTAAGTATCTATCAATAAGCAATCAACTAAGTAAATATTATGTAATTTAAAATTTAAAAAATCCACCAACACATAGGTGAAGTTTCAAGGACAAAAGTGTTATATGGAACTTGCAAAACATTTTAAATAACACTATATCAAAACTGTGATACATCAAGAAACATAAATAGAGTTTAAAAGCCTCTGGCAGGATGGGAAAAAATATTTGAAAACCATATGTTAAATAAGGAGTCAATATCTAGAATATGTATAGAATTCCTACAATGAAAAATCTGATAATCTGATTTTTAAATGAGCAAAGAACTTGGGTAGATCACTTTTTACTAGATAGATCACTTGTAACAAAACCAACTAGTTTATTTTAGAATCTGTGCTTCAAAATGCTGACCTACACTACTTCTTTGTTAGCTACTCAGAGCCAACTCGAGGATGAATGAATGTCAACCAGATCAGTGCTATAAAATCAGCTCCTAGTAGAGAAAAAGCAAGAGATTTTTTTTCTAAAGCAATTTTCTTGGGGAGAAATGCTACACTGATGATAAAAATGTTCCTTCTTTCAGTCTGAGGAAGAAGCACAAGCAAAGCTTAAGGCCCTAACTTCAATTAATCTACTTACAATTGTGAAGACAATTTTTTGTGAGCTTGGCTCCATTTTTCTTTGATATATCAATAATAGCAGAAAGTGGTTTAGTCGTTGCATAGGTCTAAAGAGTGAGAATGGGACTGTGATGTCTAATGTGTATTTTTATCAAATGATTGGAATATTCTAAAATTCTGATGGTTGAACATTCTCAGAATGCACTACCATTCAATTATATAATTTAAGTAGATGAATTCTATGCTCCATGAATTATATCCCAGTAAGACAGTTTTTAAAATTTTAAGATTTCCTAAACATAGTAATTAAGATAAATAATAACAATACAAGATTATGAAAATTTAAAATAATGTAGAAACAATCAATGTTGAACAAAATACCAACAATATAAAGACACTTGCTCCCTTATTGTGCCATGAAACAGTCATTTCCATATTGCCTGATTTTGTGTGTTATTCTTACTAGGCATGTGTATGTGAACAGATTAAACAACAATGTAGCTTTACATACATTCATTTGGTGTGTTCATGTTTTGGAGTGGGGAGAGTTTGCTGTTTCTTTCTACTTGGTTCAAAATATGGGAGTATATATTGATAACTGTATGTAGGTGTTCACAGTTTTCTTTTTGCCTCATGCAGGAGCAAAAAAGCAGAGGAAGGTACAAGGAAAGAGCTTTCTTTCACTGGTACCAAAGAGAGAGCTTCAGATTTGTTAACTGCAGAGGACCCCTACCTAAGAGCTGAGAATTTCACAGGGTGGAAAGAGGTTGACAAACCACTTGATGGTGAGACCAAAAGAGTTCTGTAGTGAGAGAGGATTGTTGTTCATACTGTGTATGTGAACAGAGAGAGAGAGAGAGAGAGAGAGAGAGAGAGAGAGAGAGAGAGAGAGAGAGAGAATATCCCCTGAAACTATTTACTATTAAATACTGGTGACATTCATTACCAATAAGGAGAGGATCTGTAACTTTTGGTTTTACGTTGGGCATGGCCCATACAAAATAATACATTATATATATGCAAAGGAATACAGATCAACTTATCAAAAAAATAAAGAGGAATCTAGAGATGATACAATAAATTTCCCATCGTCATCCACATCCAACTCAAAAAACTCATATCCAAGTTTTACTCTTGGTATCTTTGAGTTAGTCTTTCTGGCCTGACTGTGTGCTGAAAGAGAAAGGAGAAATAAAAAGAAAAATGCTAGGAATAGGAATGTGGAAGGCATAAATATTACATTTATAATTTAAAGAAGCTAAGATGGTAACAACTCAGAATAAAAGCAAAATGGGCCCCCAGTTAAAACTCAGATTAGACAGATCCCCACACACACTGGTCAGAGGCAATGTTACCATGAGAGAAGCTTCCCTGTCTCCTCCTCGGGGACTAAGAGTTAAGGAGTCAAGTACTAGTGGATCTCTTTTGGTAATGTAATAAGGTTCCCCAGGGAATATATTGGGTGATTTTTAGTTTCTTTGTTGTTTATTTTTTGTTGATTAGAGTTTTTTAGGTTTCAATTTAAGTACTTGTGGAGGCTGATAAGTAATATGATCTCCCATCAGTAAGCTAAGTACCCAAGAAAGCTAGGGGTGTAGTTCAATTTGAGCCCAAAGGCTTGAGCACCAGAAAAGCAAATAGTGCCAGTCCAAGGTCAGAAGAAGACTAGTGTTTCAACCTGAAAAGCCAGAGAGTGACATTCCCTTCCTCTCCCTTCTGGTTGTGCTCAGACCTCAGTGGATTGGATGATGCCCACCAAGGGGAGGAGAGTAATTTGCTTTAATCAATCTACTGATTCAACTTTTTTCACGAGTGTGTGTGTGTGTGTGTGTGTGTGTGTGTGACACAAAGGACTAAATCCAGGAACTTCACACTGAGCTACATCACTAGACCTTTTTTATTTTTTTATTTTGAAATGAGGTCTCGCTAAGTCATCAAACTGCCCAGACAGGCTTGAATTTGCAACCCTCTTACCTCAGAGTACCAGGATAACAGAACTTGCCACCATGCCTGGCAAATCTATTGATTTAGATACTAATCTATAAAGACTGACAGGGACACCCAGAAATAATTTTTAGCCAAATACCTGATAGTCTGTGATCCGAGCAAGTCAACACATGAAATTCACCATCATATATGGGAAAGGTACTATCAGGTGCAGATAAGTTGGCCTTTTCTGTCTCCTGATTAAGGTGTCATGGGAATGGTCATGAGGGAGGAAACAAAAGAAGAAAAAAAAATGTGGATTCTCTCCTTGAAGGAAGGTCTACATTCTGAATTAAAAGACCCACTCTAATTCCAAGTACATCTTCAATGGACATGAGCTATTTTAGCACTGTCCAGGTAGGTGCTTTGAACTCTGATTTAAAACAAAAAACCACTTTGACAGAATGGGGAAAGTGAGAGCAAAGCTCAAATGTTCATATAATTTTGTATATTCCTTTCCCCCCACTTTACCTTCAGGGTCCAGGAAAATAAAGCTAAAACACCTAATTCCCATTCCTCACCCTCTACATGGGGGAGTCAAAATGGTCCTAGTTATAATTGTTGGGTGTCAAAATGTTCCTTTCTTCTCAAGGAAATAAATGCAGTTTTTAACAGATCTTCAAGCATAAGCGAGACAGAAAGACATAACATGACAACTGGGCAGACCATTTAGGAAGAGAGAAGGAATGTTAAAAAGAATAGACAGCTTTAAGCCAATCTTAGAAAAGCATATTCTAACAAATACTACAACAGAGTGAATTTCTCTGCAAGTGTGTTAATTTTTAACTTAAATTAGCAAGAATTGACAGGAGAGTTAAAACCCTGAAGAACAAGGACAGAAGGTGTGAGATCAATTCCTAGTACTGCCAAAACAGAAACAAAACAAACAAAACCTTGATGAATGGAGAAAAGAGGAATTATAAGCCCAAGGAAATAAGAATGGACAGAATACAGAATGCAGATCTCATGACAAAGTTCAGATCCAAGAAAGACCTGAGATATCAGAGAAAAATGCAAGCAAAAACAGGGGCAGTTACATAGCCAAAAAGTTCAAGTGAGCAGACAGTTTTTGCAAGATGACACATTCCAATACACCAATGTCTCTTAGACAGATAACACACAGAAACACAGCAACCTATACAAACATTGACATATATTTTTAAGTCAAAAATTTTCTCTAACATTAATTTCAAGTTTGACCTGCAGATTAAAAATAATGTATATTGTTTTATATTCTCTACACTCCTAAATAAACCTTTGCTTGATCTTATATTATTCCACAGTAATGGAGATCACTGAAAATAATAAATAAGAAAATATATTTAAAAATAAGATATATTGAAGAAAAAAATAATGCAACATTGTAAACCTCCAAAATATACAAAATATTCATGTATACAAGGTACACAACTACAATAATAGAACAGATAGAGATCTTCCATTATGAAAGAAGTCTGGAGAATACACACCTATGGACTCCTCTTCATGAGCACCAAAGCAAACTAAAACAAAAAATATTACACACTGGAGGATAAAATTCAACTATTTTTATAGGACTGAAAAAGAAAGGAGGGATACATAAAAAAAAAACATAATAAATATATCTAATGATTTAAAAACAACATAAATGTATAGACTTTGGCAATATATAAATAATACCATAATTAACAACATCGAGAGGTGGGAGAATGGAAAAGTAGAAGGCTTACATTCATCAGTGAGACCACAGAAACAACTGAGATAATCTACAATTGCATTATGTGGATCCTACAGTGATTTTTAAGATTTTAGTAAGGTTTTCCTAACTTTAGAGAGGTCTATCAAGAATAACATTTTCTGTTCTGAGTACAACACTTGAAGTTTAGCAATCCATTCAAAATAATTTCAGCTTCATTTGGCTTCTTACTTTGATATTTATTTATAGAAAGAGCATATCTTACATGTTAATAATGGTAAAA
Source organism: Thryonomys swinderianus (assembly GCA_004025085.1). NCBI lineage: Eukaryota > Metazoa > Chordata > Mammalia > Rodentia > Thryonomyidae > Thryonomys > Thryonomys swinderianus. The sequence goes on from PVIC010036285.1 coordinate 17,309, forward strand.
AGCTATGTAGTGATTGTTTTTTTAAACATCTTTTTACTTTTCTGCATGATTTGGACTCGAGATGAGCAACTGTTATATTGGAAAATCAATAAAGTAATTTTTCTTTCAAAAATGAGCAGGAAAGATAAAAACAGGGAGACATTTAATTTTTTCAACAAACTGATTTTGAACCCAATAAACATTGTGTTGTAATTTAATTATTGCTCAGACTTAAGATTTTTCTCTGCACTTGGATAGATCTCATCTCTAAATTCCAGATAAGCGCTTCCATTTGAAAATCCTTTGATTCTGTAAACAGAATTTAGCATGCAGAATAAGTCCTAGCATTTAAATTACTTACTTGGCTGCTAAATCAACAGCATAGATGAGATCCAAGATTGGAGCCAGAGGAAATGGATGAAGGTTTAAGACTGAAATTATTACATTATTAGAAGAATATAAAAAAACTCCTGCTTTTTACTTTTATAAAGCCATTGTTCATTCTGCTGCTTCTAGTTATATTTCCACTTATTTTTTTAAGTTGATGTCCATTTCTTTTGGGGGCTGGGGAGGCTGATTTTTCATTAATGCTTTCTTCATACAGACAAGGGTGATACTTTCAGGTGAAAACTAATACTTAGAGAGCATGAACTGTAGAGCCACATATGCTTTTTAAAACTACTTTCATATATTGAATAGCACTTTTCTCTTTAGTCTCAGAATTTTCAGTATATTACATGGATTCCCTAAGGGCAAATATCTTGCCATATTTTAATTCACATTTTGTCATTTAAGGATATTTTTAAAAAAGAATTTTAAGGAAGAAATGCCTTAATAGATATCCACCTACGATATAATTTTGTTTCCTTGCCATGTAGGTGCAATAGATAAAACAGACTCATTATGGAAACAAACATGATGTGATTGTTCTGCTCAAATACCTACCATGATGTGTCAGGAGTAAGAACTCACAAGGGTTATTACAGATTCAAGGAGGACCCCCCAGGAAAGTGCTGCTTCCAAGGGGCCCCAGATAATACAAAGAGTCCTGCAACAAACATTGTCCTGTCATCAGTCAAAGAAGAGCATTAAAAACAAAGAAAAAGTAGAAATGGGAAAATACACAAAAAACCAGACACAAAGATGACCACCACAGGGAAATTCAGAGAAAAGGGAAACAGGGCAAACTGAAACTCAAACACCAGGACTCTTGGAGATGGTAACTAAAGCAGATCTAGTAAAATGGAAAGCAGAACTCATCTCTGAGATCAAAACAGAGATACTGTCCTCAGTGAAAGACTTCATTAAAGAAGAGATCAGTGAGATGATTGAATCCAAGTTAGCA
>PVIC010036286.1:0-18652 GCA_004025085.1 Thryonomys swinderianus
ATATATATATTACTTTGATTTTTCTACTTTAAGTGTAAAAAATTTGATTTGAAAATGATAGTATACAGAATACAGGTGAGATAGGGGTGGGGGAGCTGAATTGTGTCTCAGAATTCATGTGTTCAAATCCTAACCCTCAGCTTCTCAGAGTGTGATTTTTGTATAGAGACAGAATCTTTACAGAGATAAATTAAAATGAAATCATTGGGTGGGGGCCTATCCAACATGGTTAATGTCCTTTTAAGAAGGGGAAATTTGGAGACAGATGCACACAGAGAGAGGGTTATATGGAGACGCGGGGAGAAGATGGCCATCCACAAACCAGAGAGGCCCACACAGACCCTTCTCTTACAGCTCTCAGGAAGAACCGCCCTTCTCGCGCCTGGGTCTTGGAATTTGAACCTCATGATCCACAAGACAATCCAATCTGTGGTTTAAGCCTCTCACTCCATGGTGGCTTGTTACGAGAGCTCTAATACACTGGTAATAATTCAAGGCTTAAAACTTGGGAGAAAATTAAATAGGCTATTCAGTTTCTTGGAGAGTTCAAATGCAGCATACGAGTAGATAAGATCATGTTGCTAGAAACCTAGGGCCTGGCTCAGTGACATTATAACCTTAACCCAAACTAGGTGACAGGTGATAGACAAGTTCTGGTTTGATATATCAATATTCCAAAGAGCAAGACGAAGCCTGGTGAGATCATTGAATCCATTTTCAATCGATTTGAAGTTTGAGTTCTACAAAATACACATCTGTGAAGTAGACCATTTCCTGCCACATCTGGGGGAAGAAATTTATAATTAGAACACTCTGGGGAACTTCTCCTATTACTTCTCGTACACCTGAAATATCACAAAGTGAAGCTGTAGGTAAAAAATGAGCACAAAAATAATTGTTTTGTCCTCGTTGGCTGTAAGGAGCTACAAGAATAAACTCTGTGTGGCCTTGAGCACTACAAAGCCTAAATCAGGTCAAGACAATAGGGGCTTCTGGATGAGAATGGGCTTGAGAAACCTGCAGGGGGAGGGGAGAGCAGTCTGAAGTCAACAGCACGCTCTGTACCAAGCACAGAAGTAATACAGAGAACACTTCCTCACTGCTTTCTAGCTCCAAGTGGGTAACCTTGAAGGTTGAAAGGGAAACAAGAATGTTTTACTGGAAAACTGAAACTTTTTTTTTTCTTCTTTAAAACTGACTGGTGAAGTATTAGATTTCCAATCATTTGGCCCTGGCCAGATTTCTGGTGCTTTGTTTGGATCCTGAATTTTAGAATTCAATCTGCATTTGAATTCTAACTCCTTACAAGCTGTGTGGACTTGGAATGAGGAACATAGCTTGTAAGCCTCAGTTTCATCATCTATAAAATGGGAATGCTATTTTGTATAGTTGCTTGAGGTAGTGAACGAAATATCCCAGAAGCACTTAGCACAGATCCATCTTGTAGTAGGAACTCAAAAAAAAAAAAAAATGAGCTCTTGTGGTTCACGCTTCAAGGGTGGTTTTGGATAAAATAATGAAGTGGACATGACTCTCCCTTTGAATTCAGACTTCTGTGCTTGACATGTTGGTGGCTGATGAGCTTTCTCTAACCTCTTCTGGTCTCATGCTGATGCTTATTTTATCTTGGGTAACCACAGTTTAAACGCAGGAGTTGGTTACGGGGAATATCAAAGCTAATATGGTTGTGTACATTTGGATAGCTTTATGGGGATTTATTCATTGGTTATTTGTTTCCTGTTTTAGAATATTTATTTGCCATTATATTGTATGCTTTTAATTCTTTGTAAACTACCACTATTTCCAGGATTAAGAAGAACTAGGTATAACACTTTCTGCCTCATTAAAGCTAAGCACCCAAAAGGCAGAAAAGGAAATACCATATACTAGTTTCACCATTTTGACCAGTTATATCCATTCATTCATCCATCTATCCATCATTCCTTCTATCAAATAAGTATTTATGAATTCTCTCTGCTTTCTGCAAGGCCTTTCGCATCCCAGACTCTGTATGGACACAGATGAGACCAAAGTGAAAAGAAATTGCTACAAGGGCATAATTATTCAGAGCTACAGAGGGCTCTTGGGTCAGTCGTGTAGCATCTTTCCTATCTAGTTTCGTAGGTTCTCAAGCTGGAGTTCAGTGACAGCTACAGCCAGGAGAGCCATCTACAAGACTGTGCATACAGAAGTCTTTCTTCTCAAACTCAGAAGAGGACACTTAATCTGGAGGGTCTGGTGTATAATAGTTCTCCATCTTTCATGACTGTTACTAGGTTCTTTTTAAGCTTTTACTGTGTTTAATATTAGGTTTATCACATTTGTAAATTTCTTGTCTGACTGATATAAATTTGTATTGTTATTTTTTGTGTATAAAAAGTTATTTTTAATTATTTTAGTATTTAGTATACCCTTTATTTGGAACCTTTTAGTTTTTTTCTCAGTGAACCCTAGCAGATTTCCATAGTAAATATTCCATAGATACTTTTTCCCTACAATGTTACTCCTAATCTATATACCATCTTTGAAAACTGTAGTGGCTTTAAAATATATTCACAAATTATTTCTTACTCTTCCCTCTAAGAAGTGGAGCCTGATTCCTGTCTCTTTGTGGGTGAGCTATACCTAGAGATTCCTTCCTAACAAATAGACTATGGTGGGCTGAGGATTTAGCTCAGCAGTTCTGGCACTTGCCTCACAAGCGCAAGATCCCAAGTTTGATCCCAGGTACAAAAACAAAACAAAACAAAACTGGTGGAATTGACAGTGTCACTTCAGAGACAAGGTCATGAAAGACATTGCAGTTTCCCTCCAGGTTACTGTCTTCAATTACTTGCTGTGGGAGCCAAGCTGCCAGTGCATGTAAAAAGGTGCAAGTGACAGACCCGAGGGTCATTGGAATAGATTAGCAGATCCAGAAACAACCCCGGATACACTAAGCCACCTTCTCTTTGACAAAGGAGCCAAACATCCTCAATGGAGGAAAGGCAGCCTCTTTAACAAATGGTGCTGGAAAAACTGGGCTTTAACCTAGCAAAGACTAAAGCTAGACCTATCTCTTTCACCGTGTACAAAACTAAATTCACAATGGATTCGAGACTTAAACATTAAAACAGAAACAATAAGCCTCCTGGAAAACAGGTTAGGTATAACTCTTGGAGACATTGGCTTAGGTAGAGACTTTATAAATAAAACCTCTATAGCATGAGAGCTAGCAGAAAGAATCAACAAATGGGATCTCATTCTACTAAAAAGCTTCTGCACAGCAAATAAGTCACTGGCACCGCTAAAAGACAACCAACAACATGGGAAAAAACATTTACTAGGTGTTTTCAGACAAAGGGCTATTATCTATAATATATAAAGAACTTAAACAAATCAGCCTCCCCAAGTTTAAAGACCTAATTCAAAAATGGGCATCTGAAATGAACAGACACTTCTCAGAGGCAGAAGTCAAAGCAGCTAAGAAGCATATGAAGAAAATGTTCAACATCACTGGTCATTCGAGAGATGCAAATGAAAACAACACTGAGATTTCATCTCACTCCACAAAGAATGGCTGCTACTACAAAATCAACCAACAATAAATGCTGGCGAGGCTGTGGGGAGACAGGAACCTTTCTAGACTGTTGGTGGGATTGTAGACTGGTGCAACCATTGTGGAGGTCTGCGTGGAGATTCCTCAGAAAACTAGGACCAGAGGTCCCATTTGACCCTGCTATTCCCATGCTAGGAATATACCCAAAGGAATTTAAAAAAATCACATTGGAAAGATAGATGTACACCCTTGTTCTTAGCAGCTCAGTTTGTGATAGCCCAGTCTTGGAAACAATCCAAATGCCTATCAACTGGAGACTGGATAAAGAAGATGTAGTTTATTTTTTAAATGGAGCATTATTCTGCCATAAAGAATGACAAGACTGATTCATTTATGTGCAAATGGATACACCTGGAGGACACACTAATAAGTGAAATAAATAGATCACAGATATGCAAATACTGGATTTTTTCTTTGATACGAGCACCTGTAGATGTAAATGAGCTCTAGAAAGTATGACAGTTTTTGTAGAATGGGAAATTTCCAAAGGAAATTTGGTGTGGGAATAATGAGGGGAAGGAATAAATATGATTCTGAAAGAACATAAAAGAGCATGTATATAGGGGTTGGGGAGGTGTGGGTGGGTAGGGATATGGGTAAAAATGAGAATTAACTTGTTTCATATACTGGTACAAATTCCCCAATGTTGTGCTGTGACTGTGAGATGTATATAAAATGTACCAATACAGAATTCAATTAAGAAAAAAAAAAGTTGCCAGTGAAAAGCCACCAGCCGAGAGCTATGCAAGCTAGTAACCTTGGAAGTAAATTCTCCAGCCCCAGCCAAAGAGTCAGGTGATGGCAGCCCAGGAACAACATGATGAATGCCTCTGGTGAGATCCTTAGAGCCACTCTACTAAGGGGTCCCTCATTCATGGTGTGGATTAGTAGCTAGTTTGTTTTAAAACATAGAGTTTGGATCTTTTGTGGTGCTGCAATAGGTAGCGACTGTTGCCTCCTTTTGAGATTATGTTGTGAAGATTTAGTTTTGGGTGTGGTCACTATTCTTTCGTTTTTCCTTTGTAGTACTTACATAGTATAGCTCTCTGAAATTTTCAATAATCCTCTTTTTTTGAGACAAGGTCTTGCTTTGTAGTTCAGGCTGGCCCTGAGCTCACTATGTAGCCCAGGCAAACTTTGAACTCAGCAATCCTCCTGCCTCTGCTTCCTGAGTGCTGGGATTACAGGCATGAGTCACCATGCCTGGCCAAAATTTCTCTTTTTATTGCTCTGGTAAAAAATTCTTTCATTTGAATCTACTTATACTTTGGATTCTGTTCTTACTCATCTCTAAATTCTGGTCTCAAATTCTCATTTTGAATATCTTTCTCTTCTGGACTTCAATAAGCTCTAGTATCTTGGATTATCAAAACAGAACCTCCTCCTGCATTTTGGGTACTTATATTTATTTGTGAATCTTTAATTACTATCTATACTTTTTCTCTCCATCCTTGTTTGCCAGTTTCCTCCTTCCTTCCTTCCTTCCTTCCTTCCTTCCTTCCTTCCTTCCTTCCTTCCTTCCTTCCTTCCTTCCTTCTTTCCTTCCTTCCTTCCTTCCTGTTTGCTAATTTCTACCTGTAATGGTGAGATCAGTTACCACTGCGCTTTCCTCATCGCTGAACACTTTAGCCCTCAGAACCTCATACAGCCTGAGAGCTGGCCTAGAACCCAGTGACCTCTCTTAGATGATGACATGGAGGCCAACACGTTCGGAACTGGTCCAGTTAAAAAGCCTTGCTTGTGGTGACCCAGACTCAGATCCAGCCTCCCTGACTGTCAGGCCTGAGTCCTTCTCACTACACCACAAACAATTCCTTGACACCTTCTTTACCCAAGATAGAAAACTGCAATGTTTTCTAGCTTTCCACCTCACTTCCAGTCTTCTTCCTTCTTCCTGTCTCCCTCTCTTTCCTCCCTGTGTCCTTTTCTAGTTCCCTTTCCCAGTGCACCTGAAGCTTTATTGTTGCCCTCAGTCTTCTTTTAGTGATCTCACTTAGTGCCTGTCATTACCTCTCACTGCAGAATTCCATCTCCAGTTCTGAGTGTGGCCGGGACTGTGCCTCTGTGTTGCTGACTGCACAGGACAGTTCTGTTGGAGTTCTCAGCTCCATGCCAAGCCCAAGGTCAGATCTTTTGCTTCTCCAGTCTGTCACTAGCATTTCTCCTTGGCTTGCTCTTTGGGTAAATACTTAGAGCCATCCTATCTGCTGCCGAGCCTGATTTTGTTCTCTTCTTCCTCATAGCGGCTCAGTTTGTGATAGTCCAATCTTAGAAACAACCCAGATGCCCATCAACTGGAGACTGGATAAAGAAGATGTGTGTTTTTAAAAAATAAAACAGAGTATTACTCTGCCATAAAAAATGACAAGTTTCATTCATTTATGTGCAAATGGATACACCTTGAGGACACACTAATAAGTGAAATAAATAGATCACAGATATGTAAATACCGTATGTTTTCTCTGGTATGAGAACCATAGATGTAAATGAGTTCCAGAATGTACGATAGATTTTGTAAAATAGGAAATATTCAAAGGGAATGTGGTGGGGAAACGTAATGAGGGGAAAGAATAAATATGATTCAGAAAGAAAAAGAAATAGCATGTATATAAGGGGTGGGGGGTTGGGGGTGGGTAGGGATATGGGTAAAAATGAGAATTAACTTGTGTTATATACTGGTACAAATTCCCCAATGTTGAGTGTGATTGTGAATTGTATATAAAATGTACCAATAAAGAATTCGATTAAAAGTGTGAATTACGCCAGGAATCCGAAAGGCATTAAGGACACACAGACTAGTAAGATTTTTATCTGGCCCTTCCTTGACTTTTCTATGGTCACAGCTGTAGCCAAGGCCTTTGTCACTAAGTTTACATCATTCGGACAGTTTAGTTTGTCTCTGTGTATCCTCTCTCTCTTCAATTTCTTCACATTGCTTTCTTCATGTTATTACTTAGTAATAACTTTCTAGGATCATCACATAAGGACAAATTGGTTAGTAGCCCATGTTAGCTTTGCCGATACCTGTGTTTTCAAGAGCCCTGCATTCCCTGCTGGGTTCCTCTGATCTCTGGTCCATTCAGATCAGATATTCTCCTTGATTTACTGAATTCTGCTCCTCAGGGTTGTGCCACAGCTTCTTTCTGGCTGTCAACAGAATAGCTCGATGGGGCAGTTGTTATCAACAGCTTCTTAGGATTATTGTTAGGGCAAGAACCAAAAGGTATGCAGTATGCATTAATAGAAATGACTCTTAAACTATGTTGTTATTTTGACGTGTTCTAAGAATTTTTTCTATATGAACCATCCATAATTGTACTGCATCAAACTCCTTCTAAGTGAGGTGGGAGGAGAAATGGGTGACATTAGGGAGGAAAACTGCCAAAGTGTTTGCCTTTTCTGTTACCCTTGAGTAGACTAAATATTAGTGACCACTGTTTAGGATTTTGGCCTTATGAACTACACAAGATATTTCCGTATTTCACAATCATTTCTTTTTTTTTCTTTTTTTTTGCTTTTTGGAGACAGGGTCTCACTTTGTAGTTCAGGCTGGCCCTGAGCTCACTGTGGTGCCCAGGCAAGCCGCTGCGAACTCAGCAATCCTCCTGTCTCTGCCTCCCGAGTGCCGGGATGACAGGCGTGAGCCACCACGTCCGGCATTTCACAATCATTTCTTGATTTGGTGTGCTTGGACGGCAGAGGTGAGTGGGATTATTTTACTGAGGTCAACAAAAGGGTCTTTCCAAGAGAAAAGTTCCCAGGTGAATATAGAAGTTTTGAGTGTTACTGAGTGACTTTATGAAAGCAAACGAGTGAGAGGTAAGGAAATGAGTAATCCCTTCTATGTACTGCTTTCTACACACTTTTTCTATGACTGCATCTTCCATTACAGTTGTAAATGAATGTGGTTTTTATTGTTGTAGAGATTCATAATAGAATTTTGAAATGTCAGAAATTTCTAGAGGTACACAAATTGGATATGGACACCTCATGTTTTCTGGATAAATAACTTTCTTTTGAGTCATGTAACAGAGACATAATGAGTCATTTCTTTTTATTTATTTGCTAAATCATTTATCTATTCAGCCAATTTTTTGTGGACTATGTATTATATTCCAAGTAGAGTGTCAAGTGCCATGGACACAGTGATGACTGGGACTGATGGTTTTCAGCCTTGTCTGACGACTTGCTGAAGGAGGGAAGGCAGGACATATTCAATTCTCATCTACTGCACAAGGGTTCTGGCTTCCTATTCTCCTCATAAAAAGTCTTTTTCAAGTGGCATCAGCTATTTCACAGAACCAGAGTTCAGTGGTAGCCCTGGCAGTTGCACATGTCTCCTGGTGAGATTTAAGAAACGTAAATTTATAACCCAGGTCAGAATCACTGTTGCTTTATTGACATGAGGCTTCACTTGATGTTTTTATTCCACACTCTTAACTGTCTGGCAACCCATTGTTGCCTTTTAGCTCAGTGCCTTATGATATTGTTCCGTTTTAATAAATATTTTTCCTCTTAATAAAAGTGAATTAAGTTGATTTATTCACTTGTAGAGGTATCATATATAAATGACAGGATCTGGCACATAATAGTAAACAAACCAACAAATATGTGAGAGGAGGGCTGGGGATTTAGCTTAAGTGGTACCATGCCTACTTTGGAAGCACAGGGGCCTGATTTCGATCCCCAGTACAGAAAAAAAAAAAATATATATGGTCTGTTGCAGAAAAAGTTGAGAGGAAAAAGAAAATTTAGAATGAATTAATTTAATAAAGAAATAAGTGCCTGTACTTGCCAATCCCTTGTTAAAATTTACCAGAAAAAAATAAAACAATGGAGAAATGAATACTTGAAAAGTAAAAAACAAGGACATGATCCAGATTTGATGTCAAGTTCTTCATAGCTATAACTCTTGTTCTTCTATAAAATTCCCAATCTTATGTTAGAAAATCTTTCCCTTCCCCTCCCTTCTTTTCTCTCTGCTGTTTTTTTTTTTTTTTTTTTTTTTTTTGAGACAGGGTCTCGCTTTGTAGTTCAGTCTGGCCCTGAGCTCACTATGTAGCCCAGGCAAGCCTCAAACTCAGCAATCCTCCTGTCTCTGCCTCCCAAGTGCTGGGATGACAGGGGTGAGCCACCACGCCTGGCACTGTGGTATGTGGTATTGATTGCTGGTGGGCGTGAGTCTCCACGCCCAGCATTGTATGTGGTTACCGGGGATGGAACTCAGGATCCTGCGCTTGTGAGGCAGGAGCCGGAACCACTAAGCTAAATCTCTGGCCCTCTGCTGAGTGTTTTATGCAGTGCTTGGCTTTCACAAGCCACTGTATTATCAAATTGGAGCTAAAAGATTAGACTTTGGTATCAGGTAGAGCTGGGGACCAGAGTTGGCCCCAGCCACTTACTAACCAGTTACTTCATGCAAACCTTTCTAAGTCTTCGCTAGTCTTCACCTACAAGATGAGGACAATTTCTTTATTAAAGTGTTATGAGAAAACAGGTAAAATGCTTAGCACTTTGCCTAATAGTGATCATTTCTATAATGTTCAGTGTTCTCCAGCCTTTGTTTCTCTTCCTGAAAACTGTGCTGTGGAGTTCTGTCTCTACACAGTGGAACATGGTCTATCAAAATTAAATAGATGTGAATTATATTCTTTTCCATCCTTTTTTCATCCTTGAGTAATTCAAACACAGCTGAGGATATTTCCCCCAGCCTTTGCATTCTTTCTAAGATCAGATCAAATTTGGAAAATGTTGATTTAGAAGCAGCATTTTCCAGCAAGTCATAAACAAGTAATACTACAGAATTATAATGTGAGTCCATGGTCTTTCTTTAGCTTAGTCTCTGTTCTTACAGCCATTCATAAGATATAACATGTGCTCGCTTCGGCAGCACATATGCTAAAATTATATATAACATATAAATGCTTTTGGATGAGCTTAGAGTTGAACTCTCAATAATTAAATTTTTGTCCTATTATCTGAAGGCATTTTAGTCCCAACGAATAGATTTTGTTTTTAGTAGACAGAACAGTCCAAATCAGTTTGGCTTTGTTCAAAGGAGCTCTAATTCATATTCTCACTGAATCTCTGGGAATAGCAAAAGACTTTTTCTTCTATATTGGCAGTTTGCTGCCAAGGCTCCTGCGGACTTTAGCAATCCTGCCAGAAATTGTTCAGTGGTCATTTCCAGTTTTGTTTTGCTAAATACACAGATGTACAGGAAAAGCTCCAATGCCTCAATTGGTTACTCTCCATACAAATTCTTTATGCTGATTAGGAGATTAAGCTGAAGCCATAACTCCTTAGAAAATGAATACTCCTTAGAAGAGAATATTATTCCTAGTGCTGAGCTCAGTTTAATTGAGATTCAAGTATTTCTGCCCTTAATTTGTGGGTGAAAGTTACTTTCAAAGAGCAAGATGCTTCTCTTGTACCCAGTGGGATTTTAGAGTCAAACAGTACATCTATATCAGGAAATTCTATTCTAGCTTTTACTGTGCTGATGAAAAACACATCTTTCCAGATGGATTTCTGTTTATTCAGCCTTTAAAATTTTTACTTGCACCCAGTTTGTCCTGTTGGCAGTACTTCCAGTTCTATTTTTCAAGACTTGAAGCCCACAACAGTGTTTATAGAACAGGAAGTGAAGTGACCCTTTTAGTGAGAAAAAAGAAGCTATGAAACCCATTTCTAAGAATATTTTGAAAAACAAGATAAAAGGTACTGATAGTTTGCCAGTAAAATCCCAGCACTTTTATTATGAAAAATGTAACGAATTGTATGGTGATCACCCATACGACCATCACCTACAGTCTGGCATTAGTATTTCCCTAGAGCATACCTATCCTCTCTATCCATTTATCAATCTTATTGTTATTTTGGGGTTGCTTTTCAGAGTTAAAGAGATCAGCAATGACAAAGCCCATTGGTGTGCTTTATCAGGTAGAAGTAGGCTCTCTGCAGTTAACAACAACAACAACAACAACAACAACAACAACAACAGTAACTTAATGAATTTTAAGAGTTGTTTTCTCCGATAAAAGAGAGCTGAGGATAGGAGTAAAGGCTGGTGTGGTGGTTCCAATGTCAGCAGTGGCTTAATGTCTCTGTCTTTCTGGTCTACTGTCCTGGCATGTGGCATTCATCTCCAAGCCTGGTGATGGCCAAAGATGGCTACTGAAGCTCTAGTCTTCTCACTTTCTAATAGTAAAAAGAGAGAAAATGATAAAGATGTCTTCCAATTTTTTTTTCTTGAGGTGTTGGGATTAAACTCAGGACAATCAAAATGTGCTAAATCCCTAGACTTTTTAAACAAACAAAAGATTATTTAAAAATTTTTTTCTTTCTTGTTACCAGGAATCAAACCCTGGGGTTTCTGTTTGCCAGATAGGTACTGTGCTACTGAGATATATTGCCACCTTGCCTTTTTTGAGACAAAATTTTTTAAAATTTTGAGATAGAATCTCACTAAATTGCTCATGCTGTGCTTGAATTTGCAGCCCTTGGGGCTCAGACTTATAGAGATTTGGGATTCTAGGTGTGCATACCACACCTGGATAGAACTAAGAATTTTTAGTCAACTTATCCAGCTCCAGAAAGCAAAACAAACCAGTAGGTAGAATTGTATGGGGAATGCATAATATTTATAGAGAAAATTAGGAAAAATTGACATAAGTATAAAGTTTACATTTTATTAAGTAGAATGTAGCCATACTTGAGATGCTGAAAAATTCAGGAGTATATAGTCCTTCAACTATTCAACAGTTTATTAAATCTATTTCCTTTGTTGGAAAAAATCAAATGAGCTGAGGTTTTCTATGCTATCATGATTGTGTGAGTCTTGAGTTAAGATTAGGGACATTTGTAGGGGCATACAAAGTGACTTTGAATACATTTTCATGTGAATTGAATTCAACAAAACATTTTTCCCAGAAAATTAATTGATTCTTATGTTGAAGTCCTATCAAAGTGGCAACTTTTAATAGGATGATCATTGTGGTTCGAGGCCAAAGGAACAGATGTTCAGCCTACACTGTCCTCAGGGAAACAAACCCCAGAGCTATATTGGTTAAGAATCTGACCTAAAGATGACAAAAATCTTGAGGAATATTTTTATTATCTTCTAAAGGCTTTGCATTTGAAGAAGCAGCTTCATTTTTTTCTGGAACTTACAATAATTCACATTTGTGGAGGTATTGAGCAGAAGCAAACGAGGGTTAAAAATGGATGGTATTGGGTCCCAGCATCATTGGGGTATGTTTAAGGAGGCCAGTAAAATGGTTTATGAATAATAAACAATTTTAGACACTTTTTACTTTTTCTGCCTACAAAACTAAAACCACAGGTAAAAAAAATTAGCCAATTTTACCATTGTCTTCTGTTTTGGACTAGAAGATTAAAGAGTATCTGAATTGGGAATTTCTCTTATCCTTAAGTCTTCATAGTCTAAATTTTTAAAAATAGATTTCTTTTTTAAGACAGGGGATTGCTTTATAGTTCAGGCTGGCCCTGAGGTCACTATGTAGCCCAGACAAGCCTCAAACTCAGCAATCCTCCTGCCTCTGCCTCCTGGGTGCTGGGATTACAAGTGTGAGGCACCACAGTCAGTTTAGTGGTGTGTGATACTGATGGCTGGTGGGTATGAATCACCATGCTGTGTATTGTTGTATGTGGTTACCGGGGATTGGACCAGGGACCTTGTGTTTGCTAGGCCGGTGCCAGAACCACTGAGCTAAATCTCTGACCCTTAACTGAATATTTTATTGGTACATTTTATATACACATCATGATCACACTCAACATTGAGAATTTGTACCAGTATATGACATGAGTTAATTCTCATTTTTTCCCATTCCCTTGCCCACCCTACAACCCCTTGCCACTATATTCATATGCTTTGTGTTTTTTTTTACCATCACATTTCTTCTTTCCCCTCATTACTTTCCCCTACCCCCTTTTCCCTTTGAATATTTTAAAATTTAATTTATTTTATTTTTAAAATTTTATCTTTATTGGTACATTGTATATACACATTGTGATCACAATCAATATTGGGAATTTATACCAGTGTATGACACAGTTTGATTCTCATTTTTTCCCAATCCCCTACCCACCCCACAACTCTCCACCCACTAAATATATAAGCTTTGTTTCCCAATTTTTATTACCGTCACATTTTTTCTTTACCCCTCATTATTCACCCTTCCACCACATTTCCCTTTGAATATTTTCTACTTCACAATATCTATCATACATTCTAGAACTCATTTACATCTTTAGATTCTCATACCAGAGAAAAGATATGGTATTTACACATCTGTGACTTATTTATTTCACTTATGATTATGTCTTTAAGGTATGTCCATTTGAGTAAAAATGACTCAAACATATTGTTTATGGCAAAGTAGTACTCTATTTTATATTAAAAAAAACCCTCCACATCTTCTTTTTTTAAAAATTGAATCTTTATTGGTACAATTTATATACATCTCAAAATCACATATAACATTAGAGAATTTGTACCAGTATATGACACAAGTTAATTCTCATTTTTACCCATATCCCTACCCACCCACCCACACCTCCTCACCCCCTTTATAGATGCTCTTCAGGTGTTCATGTCAAAGAGAAGATCCGGAATTTGCCTATCTGTGATCTATTGATTTCACTTATTAGTATATCCTCCAGGTGTCTCCATTTGCACCTAAATGGATCAATCTTTATGAGAATTTATCAATTCTTTATGGCAGAGTAATACTCCATTTTATTAAAAAAAACCACATCTTCTCTATCCACTCTCCAGTTGATGGACATTAGGGTTGTTTCCATGATTGAGCTATCACGAACTGAGCTGCTATGAACAAGGGTGTACATCTGTCCCTCCACATCTTTATACAATCTCCAGTTGATCATCTGGATTGTTTCCAAGATTTAGCTATCACAAATTGAGCTGCTATGAACATGGATGCACATATGTTGCTGTGATGTAAACGTTTTAATTCTTTCATGTATATCCCTAGCAGGGGAATAGCAGGGTCAAATAGGACCTCAAATCCTAGTTTTTTGTGGAATTTCCACACTGACCTCCACAGTGGTTGCACCAGTTTACATTCCTACCCACAGTGAAGAAGGTTTTCTTACTCTCTATGGCCACTCCAGCATTTATTGCTGGTTAATTTCTCAATAGCAGCCATTCTTTGTGGAGTGAGATGAAATCTCAGTGTTGTTTTCATCTGCATCTCCTGAATGACCAGTGATGTTGATATTTCTTCATATGGTTCTTGGCTGCTTCTACTTCTTCCTCTGAGAAGTATCTGTTTATTTCAGATGCCCATTTTTGAATTGGGTCTTTAAATTTGGGGCGGCTGATTTTTAATGCTCTTCATGTATTCTAGATAGTAGTCCTTTGTCTGAGAAGTGGCTAGTAAAATTTTTTACCATATAGTTGGTTGTTTTTTGCTCTGCCAGTGGTTTATTTTGCTGTGCAGAAGCTTTTTAGTAGGATGAGATCGCATTTGTTGATTTCTTCCGCTAGTTCTTGTGTTATAGAGGTTTTGTTCATAAAGTCTTTTTCTAAGCCAGTGTCTCCAAGAGTTCTACCTAACCTGTTCTGCAGCAAGTTGAATGTTTCTGTTTCAATGTTTAGATCTCATTTTGATTTTAGTTCAGTGCATGGTGAAAGAGATAGGTCTAGTTTAGTCATCAGCAGGTTAAAGCCCAGTTTTCTCAGCACCATTTGTTAAAGAGGCTGTCTTTCCTCCATTGAGGATATTTGACTCCTTTGTCAAAGATAAGGTGGCTTAGTGTATCTGGAGTTGTCTCTGGATCTCCTAATCTATTCCACTGATCCTAAGATCTGTTACTTTGTCAATACCATGCAATTTTTATCACAGTGCCCTTGTAGTGTAGTTTCAAGTTGGGGATCGTGATATACCCCACCATGTTCTTGTTGCCTAGAACTGTTTTTGCTATTCCAGTTCTTTTGTGGTTTCAGATGAATTTTTGAATTATTTTCTCTAGATCTGTGAAATAAACTATAGGGATTTCAATCAGGATTGCACTGAATCTGTATAATAGTTGTAAGAATATAACCATTTTTGACAGTATTGATTCTTCCTACCCTGGAACAAGGGATATCTTTCCATTTCCTGATATCCTCTTCTATCTCTTTTTACAGAGCACTGTAGTATTCAGAGTAGAGGTCTTTCACTTCCTTAGTTAGATGGATTCATAGATATTCCATTTTTGGGGGATGCTATTGTGAAAGGAATTGACTCTCCAAATTCTCTCAGTAAGTCTGGTCTTTGTGTATAAAAAGGCTATTGATTTTTGAACACTGATCTTGTATTCAGCTATGCGACTAAATTTGGTGGTTAAGTCTAGCAGTCTTTTGGTTGAGTTTTTAGGATATGCTATATAGAGTATCATGTCATCAGCAAATAATGAGTTTAACTTCTTCCTTTTCTATCTTTATTCCTTTTATTTCTTTCTCTGTCCAATTGCTGTGGCTAATGTTTCCAGTACTATATTGAACAGCAGTGGTGATAGTGAACATCCTTGTCTTGTTCCTGGTCTTAGTGTGAAAAGTTTGTGAAAAACTGAGAAGTTTTTTCAGTTTGTGAACATTTAGTATGATGCTGGCTGTTGGTTTCTCATAAATAGATTTTATTAGGTTGAGATACAGTCCATCTATTCCAATTTTCTGTAGGGTTTTGGTCACGAATGGGCGTTGGATATTGTTAAATGCTTTTTGGGCATCTGTTGAGATGACCATATGGTTTTTATCCTTGAGTCTATTATATTTATTGATTTACATATGTTGAACCATCTTTGCATCCCTGGGATGAATCCAACTTGGTCAGCATGTATGATTTTGATGATTCTCTGTATTCTGTTTGGCAGTATCTTATTGAGGGTATTTGTGTCAATGTTCATTGGGGAGATTGCCCTATAGTTCTTTTTTTGGCTGGGGCTTTCTCTCCTTTTGGAATCAATGTAATGGTTGCTTCCAGGAATGAATTTGGTAGTACTGCTTCCCTTTCTATTTCATTAAAGAGTTTGAGAAATAGTGTCATTAGTTCTTTAAAAGTTTTGTAGAATTCAGCAGTAGAGCCATCAGTATCCTGGCTTTTCTTTGTTGGTAGGTTTTTTAAAATTACATTTTCAATTTCACAGATTGATATTGGGGTGTTTAATATTTTTATAACTTCTTTATTCAGCTTTGGAAGTTCATATGTGTCTAGGAATCTATCCATTTTTTCTACATTTTTCCATGTTATTGCAGTACAAATTTTTAAAGTAGGTGTTTATTATCCTCTGGACATCTGTTGGATCTGTTGTGATTTCCCCCTTCTCATTCCTAATAGCAGGGATTTGAGCCTTTTCCTTCTTTGTTTTATAAGCTTGGCTAAGAGTCTATCAATTTTGTTTTTCCTTTCAAAGAACCAACTCTTCAACTCCTTGAGTTTTGGAATCATTCTTTTAGTCTCCATTGCATTAATTTCAGCTCTGATCCTTACAATCTCCTCCCTAATATGAGCTTTGATTTGTTTTGCTCCTTTTTTTTTCCCTAAAACCTTGAGGTTCAGCGTTAGTTTATTTGAGCTCACTCTGTTTTCCTGGCATAGGCATTCACTGCTAGGAATTTCTCTCATATTACTGCTTTCATTGTGTCCCATAAATTCTTGTATGTTGTACTGGGATTATCATTTAATTACAAAAACTTTTTTCTTCTTTATTTTTCTTTTGCTGTTCAGCAGTTTTGTTCATTTTCCAAGTGTTTGTGAGGATGTTGGAATTTCTTTTGCTACTGTTCTTCAATTTCAAGGCACTATGGTTTGACAGTATACAGGGGATAACTTCATTTCCTTTGCATAAATCTGTTCTGTAAACTAGCATGTAGTCTACTTTAGAGAATGATCCATGAGTAGCTGAGAAGAATATATATTCTGACTTTGTGGGGTGAAATACTCTGTAGTCATCTATTAAGTCTATTTGTTCAAAAGTTTGGTTTGGGCCAGAGATTTAGCTCAGTGATTCTGGCACCTGCCTCAAAAGCTCAAGGTCCTGGGCCGGAGGGTTAGCTCAGTGGTTCTGGCGCCTGCCTTGCAAGCGCAAGGACCTGAGTTCGATCCCCGGTAACCACATATAATGCTGGGCATGGAGACACGCCCACCAACAATCAATACCACATACCACAATGCTGGGTGTGGTGGCTCACGCCTGTAATCCCAGCACTCGGGAGGCAGAGACAGGAGGACTGCTGAGTTTGCGGCGGCTTGCCTGGGCACCATAGTGAGCTTAGGGCCAGCCTGAACTACAGTGCGAGACCCTGTCTCAAAAAAAAAAAGCTCAAGGTCCTGAGATTGATCCCCAGTAAACACATACAACAATACGGGGCATAGTGAGTCATGCCCACTAGCAATCAATACCATATACCATAGTGCCAGGCATGGTGGCTCATGCCTGTAATCCCAGCAAATCCCAACACTTGGGAGGCAGAGGCAGGGGGATTGCTGAGTTCAAGGCTACATACTGAGCTGAGGGCCTGAAGTACAAAGCAAGACCCTGTTTAAAAAAAAAAAGTTTGGTTTAGGTCAAGTATTTCTTATTGTTTTTTTGTTCAGTTGATCTGTCTATTTGTGACAGTAGGGTATTGAAGTCCTCTACTGCTATTGTATTAGTGCTTATATAGCTTTTCATATCCACTAATACTTGTTTTATACAGTTGGGTACACTAGAATTTGGTGTATAAATATTTATAGATGTCATTTCTTTCTCTTGGATTGTTCCCTGTATGAGAATATAGTGACCTTCTTTGTCTCTCTTAATTAGATTTGGCTTGAAATCTATTTTGTCTACAAATAGGATAGCCACTCCTGCTTTTATTGCAGTTTCTTGTCACATGGAGAATTATTTTCCATCCTTTTACTTTCAGTCTATGGCTTTCTTTTTGAATTAGGTGTGTTTCTTGTATGCAGCAAATTGTAGGATCTTGGTTCTTGATCCATTCTGCTAGTCTGTGTCTTTGAATTGGTGCATTGAGTCCATTGACATTAATGGTTATGACCAGTATGGGCTGATTTAGAGTTGTCATGATGTTTTCCTGTTCTTGGTTCTTTTATTCTTGCTTTTGCCCTTTTCCATTCAGTTCTTGTCTGGCCCAGTGGGTTCACTCTGCTGGGTTTCATGGATTTGTAACTTTCATTGTTTTTTTTTCCTAAGACATTCTTTAGAATATTTTGGAGTGCAGGTTTTGTATTTGGGAAGTTTTTCAGGTGTTCTTTGTCATGGAAGTATCTTATTTCCCTGTCAATTTTGAAAGATAGTATTGTAGGACATATCAATCTAGGTTGGAAGTTGTTTGAAACACTTCACTCCAGGCTATCTTTGCATTGAGAGTTTGGGTTGAAAAGTCTGTTGTGATCCCAGTGGGCTTTATATGTGCTTTTATTCTGTTGTCTAACTGCTTGCAGTATTTTATTATTTTGTTGGATGTCTGGAACCTTGATAATTATATGCCTAGATATAGATTTTTTATATCACAGGCATTTGGAGTCACATATGCCCACATCTTTTCCTTTACCTGTGAAATTTTCTGCCATGATACCTGTGAACAGTTTTAAAAAATGTCTTTTGCATTATTTCCTGCTTCTTTTATGACTCCAGTCAGTCTTACATTATTCTTCTTTGTATCATCTAGGAGCTGTTGGAATAGTTTTTCATGATCCCTTGCCATTTTCCATGAATTACTCCTTTCCTGTTCATTGGTTGCAATCCTGCTTTGTAGGTCTGAAATCCAGTCCCCACATTCATTCATCCTACTTTGCAAACTTTTGCTGGAGGTTTAAATTCAGCTGGAACTGTTTGAAGCTGATTAACAGGTTCCATTGCTTTTATTTTCTCAGATTTTATCATGTCCCTACACTCTTCTTTAGTTTTATTAATCATATCTTTCACTATGGACCATACCTCTGTTTTCATCTGAGAGATTATTTCTGATTTCCATTTTACTAGATTTTCTTTTGTTACCATTGTATTGAGTCCTGGTGATTG
>PVIC010036287.1:0-18647 GCA_004025085.1 Thryonomys swinderianus
TTTCCATTTTCAAGTGAGGGCATACTTCAGTCAGAAAGCTGACAGCTAGAGCCCAGGACACCCTACCCCAGTCTTCTGAGTGGAAGGTGATGAGGTGGCTGTGTGAGCTAGGGCTGTGCTGTCCTGGTCTCTTCTACTGCATCTGTTGGTTTCCTGTACTGGCATTCCCGGTGGAAGATGTGGCATGGGAAGTGGAAAGTCAAGGACTATTGTTGGAGTCTCCTTAAGAAGAAATAAAGGATTTCACTCCAATCACAGCCAATAGATGAACTAAAAATAACAGCATTAAATATACAAGATTGAGAGAGAGGAGTGGGTGTGTGTCAGCTAAAATATATCCATCATAGCAGGAAGGCAATTGATAAAGGCCATCCCTGTAAGTCCAGATATAGTTTTGAAAGCATTTCACACGGCCACATGAGGACACTCACCAGGCCTGAAAACTCAAATGACTTTAGGTGGTACCCCTGAATGCAGGGGGAGAGGAGGTTATGCTTTTCCTCACAAGGCCTTCTGACCTGTTTGATTTTTTTCCTTTTTTTTTTTTTTGAGACACTGTCTTGCTTCGTATTTCAGGCTGGCCTTGGGCTCACTATGTAGCCCAGGCAAGCCTCGAACTCAGCAATCCTCCTGCCTCTGCCTCCAGAGTGCTGGGATTACAGGTGTGAGCCACCATGCCTGGCTTTGTGGTATGTGGTACTGGGGATTGAATTTGATTTTGCATTTGCGAGGCAGACTCCAGAACAATGGACCTAAATCCCTGGCCTGTGACCTGTTTGATTTTTAATAACTGTATCTATTACTCTTTATTTTAAAATTACTGCATTAAAAATATGGGCTATAGGTGCTCATTTCGGCAGCACACATACTAAAAAATACGGGCTATAGGCCAGGGATGTAGCTCAGTGGTGCCATGCCTGTCTGGCAAGCACAAGGTCCTCATTTCAATCTCTCAGTACAAAAAAAGAAAGCACAGGCTCTAAAAGTTAAGAATAAAACAAAAAAGTAAAGGCTTTGGAGGAAACTGTATGGATTCAAATCCCACCTCTACCAGTTATGGAGGGCAAATTTATTTAAACTGAATTTTATCTTCTGGAAAAAAGGAATTAAAAATCATATCCCACAGAGTGGCCCTGAGGATAAAATGAGGTAATGTCTGTAAAACTCACTGGCCACTGTTGGCCGAAATTCAGCATTTATAATTATTAACCATTATATTATATTACAATTATTAACCATTATCATTACTAATAATAAAGCACCTGTACAGCCACGACCCACGGTTCAGCACACAGTAGGCACTTAATAATGGGTGTCAGTAATTATTTTAACACCCCTCCCACGACACAGGAGCCACTACTCTGGGAGCAGACGCTGAACTATTGATGCGATTACTTATTTATTCATCTTGGTCGCGCGCTGCAGCCTCAGGCCGCACCACGGTCTCTTGGCCTCCTCCAGAGCGTGGAGGCCGCAGCTCGACTGCTTTCAGGTCGCCGGTTCGGGCGGTGCGGGGCCGAGACGTTTTGGTAGGGCATTTTCCCCGGCAAGGTCGACAAGGAGGGGACAGAATGTTACGAAGTGGGGGGAGCCGGGTCCTTTTAGTCTCCAAAAGTCCTTGCCGCTGGGATAGCCGTCCCGTGAGGGAAGGGACGACACCGTTGTGGGGCGAGCGCTTTCCGCAGCAGGGGCTTCTTGAAGGAAGACTTGGCATTGGCCAGAAGGCGCAGAGCGCGCATTTCGGACGCGGAGGAGAACGCAGCACTCTCCCGGAGGGGTGCGGTCGGGCCGGGTATCCCCGGGCGGGGCCAGCGTGAAGCCCCGCCCACCCCTCTGCAGAGGCCGCGCGCCCCGCCCCTCTCGGGCGCCCCGCCTCCTCCGCGCCAGCGAATCTGCGTCTGCGGCGGCCTAGGCGGGCCCCGAGCCCCGCAGCACTGCCGCACCGCCACGCGGGTGGGTCTGGGCCGCGCGGGGCGGAGCCTCGGGGGCGGGGCCTCGGGGCGGGGCGTGACGTCGCGGCGCGGCCGGGGAGGCGGGGAGGCGGGGAGGCGGCGGCGGTTCGGCCTAGCCCAGCCCTCGGCGGCGGCGGTGGCGGCGGCCGTGGTGGAGGGCTCCTGGGCGCTGTCCGCCGCTGCCGAGTTTGTCACCGGAGACCCGTGCTTCACCCGTTGCCGCTGGCTCTCGCCCGCCGCCATGGCCCTCGTTCGGGACGCAGAGCCAGTCACGGGACCCTCCCGCTGGCTGCCCACGCACGTCCAGGTGACTGTGCTGCGGGCCCGCGGTCTTCGGGGCAAGAGCTCGGGCGTCGGCAGCACCAGCGACGCGTATACCGTGATCCAAGTGGGCCGCGAGAAGTACAGCACGTCGGTGGTGGAGAAAACGCAGGGATGCCCCGAGTGGCGCGAGGAGTGCTCCTTCGAGCTGCCGCCCGGCGCCCTGGACGGCCTGCTGCGGGCGCAGGAGGCGGACACGAGCCCGGCGCCCTGGGCCGCGGGCTCAGCTGCCGCCTGCCAGTTGGTACTCACCACCATGCACCGCTCGCTCATCGGCGTCGACAAGTTTCTGGGCCAGGCCATCGTGGCGCTGGATGAGGTCTTTGGCGCTGGCCGCGCCCAGCATACACAGTGAGTAAGGGCATGGGGTCACGGAAGCCCCCTTGTCTCGCGGTCAAGGCCGCAAACTGACACACAAAAGTTAGTTCTTAGCGTTGTGGTGTCCTCTCCTGGTCTTCCGCATGGTGGTCTTGGGCGCTGGTGGACCCCTGGGGAATTTGAATGATAACCAAATGTTAGGAGTAGAAGACTGTCAAGGAAAGTTAGTAGCAGGTTTCTGAGGCTTTGGGGAAATCATGAGGCCTTGAGGCTTGTCTCCTTTCCTCAAAGGGGAGTGGGACCGAGGCACTGCTCTGTTCCCAGTCTGTTGGGGAGTGGCAAGGATGCCTTGCCCTGTGGGTAAGGAAGGTGAGGCGTTATCCTTTAGGGCGAGAACGGAACTGGGGACACCCCTTTAAACCTGGAGCTTGTGCCAGATAACTGCCTCTTCCCCACTCTTTTCTTTTTTTCCCCAGTACCAGGGATCAAACTCAGGACCTTACACTTGCCAGGCAGGCCCAGCACCACTGAGCTACATCCCCAACCCCTCATCCATCTTCTGTGATGCCCTCCACCTTCTAGAGAGGCTGTCCTCTTTTCTCCACCCTGACTCTGTGTCCAGGTCCTTAAGTCTGAAGAAGGGAGGACCTTCTTAAGTAAAAGAAAAAAGACTTGGGTCAGGCTTCATGTGACCCCCCCCCTGTCCTCCCCAGGTGGAGGCAGTTTGGTTCACTGCAATGATCATCTTCCAGTCACTTCCCCTGAGAAGAGACAGGAAGTTTTTAAAATCATTTATTTTGGCAGCTTTTAACTGTCCTGTGTTAAGATCAAGGCTTCAGACTTGAAGCACTATTTCCTGTTTTGGGCTTGGGTGGGATCTGGAAGCCAGTCATCAGGCCTGACCACCTGCTGTGGGTCACTCAAATGGTTAATTTGGGACTGCTGGGGTGGGGACGGGAAGAGGGTGGGAGCAGGGTTGTCTCCTAGGTGGGGAGAGGTGCCCCAAGGCCTGGCTGGGGCAGTGGTACCTACTGGGTAAATCTAGAAAGGCTTCCTGGTGCAAATGCAAATAGGAGGAGGATTTGGGTAGGAAAGGGTCTGACCTTGACTGTTTTTCCTAAGGATGTTTTTTCCCTTCCTGGATGGTTCTGGCCTAGGGTGGGGAAGTGGGTTAGTGCAAGTGCAGGTACCAGGCAGGGCTGTGACCTGGCTCCGTCCCCCCCTTTTCCTCTCCTTCCCTCATGACTTGCTGTTTGGTTGCTAGTGTGGGATCATGTGGTATAGCCTGGGCCTTGGTTTGTTTTTTTTTCTCCCTTTGTCTGACCTCTTGTTTTGTCCTGGATCCAGGGAGCCCAAGGGGTTGGATGTGGAGTGGAATGGTATCCCCTGGAGGGCTTAGCCCTTTTTCCGAAGAGGTGCTTGTTCCCACATCACTCTACCCCTTCCCCCAGTCCTTCACCCTTCACCATTAAGAGCTCTCTGACTGAGGTTGGTAGATGACATCTGGTATATGTTGCTGAGAGAGAAGGAAGACTGAATGGGACCGAAAAATAAAGCTCTAGCTTTCAGGGAGGAGCTTCTTTGATTCTCCCCTAACCCCCTGAGTTCCTCTTGGTCTTTGGCTTTTTCATTGGCCCAGCCTGCAGATCCAGGTGGGTCTGTTTGCAGCCAAGAACAGTGCATCTGGGAGAACTGCTGTGCAACCTTTTGATCTGAATGGAAGTCTTAATTTGCTTCGTAGAAGTCATCTTTTCCACTGGGATTGCTCCACATCCACCTGGCTGCCTTTCCTCTGATGCACTGGCCTGGGTTATTTATAGAGCCTGGAGCGGGCAGTGTGGGTGGGCAGAGGACAAGTCCTGAAACTCTATGCTACTCTAGCTCACTGGACTTAACAGCATGTCACCCCCACCCTGGCCTCTGGCTTTAATAGCCACTCCTGGTGGTATTTCCTGAGGCACCTTGGCATAGGCTGCTGAGACTGCCTGTTGTTTAGTCAGGACAGGGCTAGGTGGAAAGACCAGGTTGTTGTACCTTCCTCCGCTCTGGAGAATGGTGAAAAAAAATAGTGTTCATGTTTAACCAGAAGAAGCCAGCTTTGGTGGTCTCAGCCGGTGTGTGGTGGCCCTGTATCACCTAGAGGCTCTGTGTTACAGAGAATCCGACTCGGAAAGACAGGTTTATGGTTATGAGCCTGAGGTTATGTAAGAACAGACCAGTCTTACATCTGCCACTTGTGGCAAATTCAGGAAATTCTTGGAGCCTTGGTGTTTTCATCTGTAAAATGGGGTTGATTTATACCTTTCCAGAGTTGATGTTAGGGATGAGATTGAATGCAAGAGAAGCACTGAGGACAGGCCCTGGGTATGGTAGGGGGTGGTGAATAATAGGAAGGTTTTGGTGACATTGTCTGGCCATGCTGATGTCTTCTCCTGTGATAGGGGAGACAGTAAAAAACTTTGAGCCTGGGAAAAACTTGGGGCACAGGAGGTAACAGGAATATGGGCATTCCCAATGAAAACAGTTTGTTCTTTGCAGCCTCTGCCATTCTCTCTCCTGCTAGAGGCTGGAGAGCCAGCCAGGGTTGGCTTGGGAAACATCTGTGGTCCTGAAGCCAGGCTTAGATCTGACTGTGGCTCTGTAGCTCTCTTCCTGGGCAGCCCTGCCTGAGTCTGCCCCTGCCCTGAGGGAAGACAGGGCACCACAGTACTGAGAAAACCGGGGACAGGGTTTTATTCCCAGTTTAGTGATTTACTAGTAGGCAAGTTACTTAACCTGTTTCCTCATTTCGTGGTAGCTAATTATCATGAATTATACAGATTGAATAAGTTACCATCTGTAAAAGGCTTGGGATAGTTTCAGACTCAAAAAGCTTTCAAAGTGGTAATGTTGGGTTGTCTGGGGCCCTGCCTCATGGGCTGGTGGTGGCTGAGGTTCTAGGTGTCTCTGTAGGCCCTGAAGATCCTTAGCAGGGGGAACTCTCTGATGTGAGGGATTTCACTGGAGGCTTCCAAATAATAAAGGGAAATTCTCAAAACAAAATTTAGTGTGGTGTACAGGGGCACTTGATGAGACCCTCTTCCCCTTGTTGGAAGCACACAGGGATCTTCATGGTTCTTATAGGTCTGAAAATCCCATGTTGCCTCTTTGGTAATTTCTTTTTTGGTTTTTGCCAATGACTGGATTTCTCCAGTGGGTACTGTGCCTTGCTCCCAAGACACACATGAATCTCTGGTCAGGTAGGTCATTTGGACCCTTCTGGCTGTTATGGTGTTGATGTGGATTGTGGCCTCAGGTGAATGTTTTTGAACTTGTGTCACACAGGGGTAGGATGGAAGAAATAGCACAGGTTTTGCAGAGGGAAGCTCTGAAATCCATCGTGGGGCCATGTGGGTAGGAGAGCCTGTTCTTGGCTTTCTCGAGGGCTAGTTTATATGGGTTTAGGGGAGAAGGGAACAATCCTGCTATGTGGAGTAGTCCTGTCTGCCTTTTCCCTCCACCTGATGTGGAGTAAAGTGGTCCCAGCTTGTAAAGTCTACAGTATAGAGGCCAGTTGGATCAGTGGCTAGAGGTTGATGCCTTTGAAAAGCCTAAGCTGTGGCTTCCATCTGGGTTGGGACTGGTCGTCTTTTTTTATTAAAAAGACCTAAACTGTTGACACAAGACCCGACACTACAGCCTTTGCCCATTGGTACCCAGGCATGACTCTGCTCTTTAGACACTTGGATATCTGACTTTGGCTCCTGCTCCAAACCCTGGCCTGGAGTCCAGGCCCCCGGGCCTGCTGAGGAAAGGCATGGGTGCCACAGAAACCAGTCATTAGTCCCCACAGGCTTCGTCTTTGGTCATGGGGCTGTTTTTATTTGGGGTTGCTGGCATAGCAGTGTCTTCAGGAGTGGGGGCAGGGTGGGGCTCTTCTGTCAGTCTGAGCAGCTCCTCCTCACGGGACAGTGGGTTCCTCTTCCATGCACATCTGTCCTTGGCCTGGGCCTGTGTCAGCCCCATCTCTGGCCTGCTTCCTTCTCCCTTTGGGCAGCTGGGCATGAGATGCCACTCAGCATAGCTGCCATCCCGAGTGACCTTGAGGGCTGTCCTTGTCCTCTGACAGCAACTGCCCACCCTTATTATTGCCGCCACCCTGGTGCTATGGCTCTTTCCTTGCAGTTAACCCTCTGGTCTGGTTTTGTCCAGATGTTTCTCTTGCCTGTCCCACCCTGAGCTGGAACAGATGATTAACACGATGTTAGAAGCTGCGGTTGCTCTGTGGAAATCAGCCTTTTTTTTTCCCTCTCCTCTGTAGAATGCCATATTCCTTCTTTGCTACCAAGTGATAAAAATGTGTCCCCAGCATGAGTCCTCTGTGCTCCTGGCAGTCCTATCAGGGAGTCTGGTGACTTTGCTCTTTCTGAGCAGGCTTCTGGTTTTTCTTCCTTCAGGAAGGAGAGGTACTTGCAGGTCATACATGGAGACCTTCATGTAGGGCTGGGCCAGGACTGTCCCTGTTGGCAGTGAGCAGGGGACCTCAGTGGGAAAGCTGTGGGGTGGGTGTCATCAGGCCATCTTGACTGTTCCCTGGGGAGGGAAGCACAGCCCTCACTCAGGAATTCCAGTGTCAGGGTGAGAAGCTGGTTTGGTGTGTGGAAACTGAGACTGGGGGAGGCAGAGGAAGGGATGGGATCTCTGCTAGTTAGCAGTTAGTGGAGGGTATGGTTCTGTGGTTCCTGTTAAACCATGGCAGCCTGTACAGCTGGAGGATTTAGGGAAGAAGAGGTGGTGTATGGGGCCCTGTGTACTCCCCAAGTTTCTGAGGAAGTGACTGGGGCTTCGGTGAGATCTGGACACTGCTGCCAGGAGATGGAAGGGGACCTTGGGGCTTATCTGGCCCTTGAAGGGTCCTCTAATCCAGAACATTTCTGGATACCTGAACAAAGGCCAAGAAGGGCCTCTGTGTGGGGGGGATTCCAGAGGAGGGAGGGTGTGGATGTCCCCCAAACCGGAAGGATG
Source organism: Thryonomys swinderianus (assembly GCA_004025085.1). Classification (NCBI taxonomy): domain Eukaryota; kingdom Metazoa; phylum Chordata; class Mammalia; order Rodentia; family Thryonomyidae; genus Thryonomys; species Thryonomys swinderianus. Next base: position 7,596 of record PVIC010036287.1, read on the forward strand.
TGCCATAGCCAAGAACTGTATCTGGGGCCTAGATAGGGGGCTCTGGGGGATGTTCGAGTGGACAGGGCCCCCAGCGCTGCCTGTGGTCAAGGACATGCACCTGAGGCCTGTGGAGCCAGCAGAGCCTGTCTGCCGTCCCTGCCTGTGGAATTTCCACACCTCTTCTGGTGCATTAGTATTATTATTGCTTTGTTGGTCAGTCACACAGTGCTGGGAACTTGCAGCATACCTGTTATTTGTTTTTCTTTTAAGACGAAAGATGTTAATATCAGAGTTGTTCTTTTTCTAAACTTAAGCCTCAGTATTTAAGTTTGGTTATGGTGTTGGCATTGTTTTTACTATATTTTTCTTGCAGAACCAGGGATTGAACTCAGGACCTTGCCCTTGCCAGGTAGGCAAGGCACCACTGAGCTACATCCCTGGCCCAGCGGGGTTGGTACTTTGGAATAAATAAATGGGTTTTGGGTCACAGTTAGGGCAGTCGTCTCTAAAAGGTTTACCATCATTGGTTTAGTGTGTCTTTTTGTTAAGCCCTCTGTAGATGCTTGGCTTGTTAGTTAATTCAAACCTTTGAGGTGTATCAGTGCTATTATTTGTGAAGCAGTAGAGGAAACCTTAGCACAGAGTGATGAAGTGACTTCCCTAAATGCACACAGCAGCTGTGCTGTGAACTGAGGCAGTCTGGCCTTAGTCTGTGCTGTTGACCATGACACCCAACTGGCCATCTCCATCTTCTGACTTCTACGATCCCAGTCTGCTCAGGGTCAGGTGCCCTGCTGAAGCCTCCTCCTTTGGGGCAGGTCAGGGGGTGCGCTTGGAGTTCTAAGTGTAATCTGCTTTTTCCAGCAGAGCCCCAAATTCACATGCCGCACATGTGTATACTGTGGTTCTAGCCTGGTTACATGTGTGGCAGCACTGGCGTGTTGCCCGCCCCAAGTGTCTGTAGGGTGGGGTGGGGCCTGGGAAGCTCCACTCTGCCATGTCCTCTCATTCCAGTGCTCAGAGCCACTGGACATGGGAGATTTCCTAAGTCACTGTTCACTGTACCTAGTGGACAGAACACTCCTAGCTGACTGATTCCCTCTCCACAGCTGTGTAGTCATTTGCAATTATTTTTTCCTTTTGTTCAACAGCCAGGAAACCATGACTAGGCAAACCTGTATTTAAGCTAGTGCTGGGGAGGAAACAGAAAAAAATAGACACTTACCTGGAAAGACAGAAATACGTTTGAGCAAGACTTATGTAGCAAGTAGTTACGCCACAGAGGAGCCTGTAAAAGTCAGAGAGAAGGCATAAGTCAGGAGAAAGAAGCTTGCAGGGATTATGAATGGTGGCTTCCTGAGGGAGGTAGGGCCCTAAATGGCCACTGAGGCCTGAAGGGCACCTGGTGAGTTGGAAATAGGGAAGCTGCCCCTTCCAAAGGGGAGGTGGTAGGTGGAACTGGGCCAAGAGAGGTATTGAGCGGTTCCATGCCTAATTTTCTTTGTGTTTCTCTTCAGTGAAACACTCTGGTTTTGTTTACTTCTTAGTTTTTTTTTTTTTTTTTTGAGACAGGGTCTTGCTTTGTAGTTCAGGCTGGCCCTGAGCTCACTATGTAGCCCAGGCAAGCCTGGAACTCAGCAATCCTCCTGTCTCTGCCTCCTGAGTGTTGGGATTACAGGCGTGAGCCACCACGCCTGGCACTTCTTAGTTATTTTGGGGTAGTTCATGTGGTTCACAGTTCTGAGGGTATAGAAGGATGCACCTGGCCCTGCCCTTGAGTCATCCAGTATCATTAAAGTCAGCAAACATTAGAAACTCCAGTATTCATTCCAAAGTTGTGTCATGAATTTCCAAGCAAGTGCATTGTGTGTTTCCCCTTTGTTTGTCCAATGTGCCATTCTCAGCATGCAGCTCTGTACCTCAGTTGGGCTTCACTTTTCTACACAGGGATGTTTCTGTTTGTCTCCATCTACAGTAGAGTCTGAATTGAGACTGTGGAAGCGGAGATGGCCACCCCTTAGTTCTGTAACTCACCCCCCATCCAGAGCTCCTGTTTGGGGTGAATGTGAGCTTAGGCACACTCTGAGGAGGGGGTGGGTAGGTTGTGTAGAATTCCTTCCTTCTTCCCTGACTGCTGAAGATCCCCTGGGAGAGGTCATCTTGCTGGTTCTGTCCTTCCTGGGCAGGGTCATCGCTGTTTAGTCCTGGCTACCTGTTCCCACAGGGCTGATGACAGCATCTAAAAGGCCTCTGATAGACAATAAACCCAAATCTTTATGTGTGGCTTGGCCTACTTTCTAGAGTGCTTTCCCAGCATCACCTCATTTCATTCTCCCCTGTGGGTAGCAGAGTGACCCCCATTTTCACAGGTGAGGAGACTAGGACTCAGGAGGTAGAATGACTGTCCAAGGTCACATGGCTTGTTAGTGGCAGCCAGATTCCTGACCTGTAAGCCCAGTGCTTTTTCCCCTGCTTTGTATGGTCAGTATGTACATACTTTGCATTGCTCTTTGAGGTGGTTAGACTTGCCTCTTGGCATTTTTATGGTTTTTTCTCATGCCAGTGAACATGGTCCCTGGCATCTACAGAGGCAAACTGACAGTGATAGATCTGTGGAGCCTCCAATAGAAGGAAGAGGATTACAGGATACAGGAGGGAGGGAGGCTGGACCTGGATGGGCATGAAGCAAGCCAGGTGAGCCATGCGCCTGGAGGCAGGGGTGGTTAGTGAATGTCTGGGCTTCCTCTGAAGGCTGGCTGTGCCAGGCATGGCACGGTGCCACATGAGGTGATACGAATTGTCATTGGGCCTGATAAGAGACCGTAACCTGTCCTGTGATTGTGTTTGGCTTGCTGTTTTACAGTAGATATCAAATCAAAGGGTGATTAGGTTGTGGTGTTGGGAAATATGGGTTGGCCTGCAATTCCCACACCTTCTGTCTGCTGGTATGTGAGACATACCATTTGAATAGGGACTTGAGAGGAATTAGACATTGGGATGGAGGAGACCCTGGAGAACAGGGCTTTCCAGTTGTTTCCCCAAACTGAGCCGAAGTTTTAGCTGGGACTTCTCCCTGGCTTTAGTTATGTCAGCACCACCATTTGCAGAGGGTTTTAGTAAGTCAGAGCCAGGTCTAGAACAAGGTACCATCTTCCAATCCACTGGTATTTTCCCCTTATTGCCCTTAAAATATATTTTTTCCCTAGCTTCTGAGATGAAAGTTGAGTTGTGCCAATTCTGTTTTTTTTTTTTTTTTTTTTTTTTTGCGGTACTGGGGATCGAACTCAGGTCCTTGTGCATCCAAGGTTGGCATGGTACCACTTGAGCTAAATTCCCAGCCCCAATTCTGTATTCTTTATCTAGCAAGTGGTTTAAGGTTTATTTATGTATGTATTTGATTTTTTGAGGCAAGGTCTCACTATGTAATTCAGGCTGGCCTCAGACTCAGTATGTAGCCTGGATTGGCCTTGAATTCCTGGTGATCTTCTGTCCTCCCAGAGTGCTGGGATTACACGTGTGCGCCATCATGCTGACTTTGTTATTTTTTCAGAATGGAGTCTGGCTGTATTTCCAGAATGGAGGCTGGTATTGAACTCCTGGGCTCAAACAATCCTCCTGTCTCAGCCTTCTAAGTAGCTGTGACTATAGGCTCATGCGGCCATATTAACTAAGTTCTGTATCCTAAGCTCTGTTGTGGATTGTGAGAGAGAAAAGGTGAATGTTAGTCCCTACCATCAATAGCACTGAGAGCAGAAGGTGTAGTGGCTTGGCTGCAGTGTGGCCAAGGAGGGTACCAAAAAGGACATCAGAGGAGATCTTCTGATCCTTTTACCTTCCCCACTGTTTCTGTCCTATTTCAGGATTTTTAAAACATTTCTGCGCTGGACTGTTGGCTTCTGCTGCCTTTTTATGCAGAAGAGGAATTCCTGAGACAGGTGCAGTGGTGTGTCCCAGCAGTCCCAGCTACTCTGGAGAGTGAGATGGGAGGATCGCTGGAGTCTAGGTCCTCAAAATTAGCCAAGACAACATAGTGAGACATTGTCTCAGAAAAAGAGAAGAGGGCCTGCTTATTAATTTAACTTCTGATCAGAAATTGGTGCTAAGGCATAAGAAGTTGCTTGATCAGCTGTTACCTGCCTTGGGTTGGTGCCGGCTCTGCAGGGCGTCTGTATCTCACCTTAGTGCCTGTCGTTATCACTACTGACCCCTGCTCTTCCACAGCAGAGTGTCTGTCAGGTCCCTTCCTCGCATTGCATCCTGTAGTACAATTCAGAGACTAAAGTCTCAGGTCCTTTGTATGATGCTGGGGCCTCTCCTATCTGGCCTGAAGCACTTTCTGCCTACTGTTGCATGTCCAGCCCTAGCATCGTGTATTCTCTTCCCTCTCTGTTGTTTATTCAAGGTCCGGAGTAAATATCAGGTCCTTTGTGTCCCCTCAAAAAGTCTTGCCACTTCTTTAACCTTCCTTTGGACTTTATGTTCTTGTAGTGCCAGCTACGCTTATGTGGTTTATTTCTCTGCTGAGATGTAATTTCTACAAGGATGCTCTATTTTTGCTCCTGGCAAGTACTTGGGGAATGTGAAAATGGAGGCTTGTGTGAGGCTGGGTAGGACTTCACTGGTGAGCTCCTTGGCGCTGTGGGTGTCAGTCTGGGTTGTGGCATCTCACTCACTGGGGTGATGAATAGGTGGGGCTGAGAGCTCACAAGTGAGCACAAGGCTGAGGGACTATGAGAGAGAGCAAGAGTGGGGTGTAGTCATAGGGCAAGGAGAAAAGGCCTGTGTCTTGGCCTGAGGGTGACCCAACCTCCAGGCATCTAAGATTAGCTCATGTTGGTTGCTAGTGGGGCCAGGAAGAGATTGACCAAGTTAGGGGCCCCTGTAGGCCTCAGTATGCTCTCCAGCCATTTCCAACAGAACCATGATGCCTTTATCACATCAAATCAGCAATTCCATGATAATTACCCAATATCTGGTCCATAGTTAAATTTTCATGGTGAGAAAAATCTCTTTATGGTTGGTTTGTTGAGTCAGGTGCCAAATAGGTACCTGATTGTTATGATTTATGGTATGTCCACTTACTATGCCAGTCTTTGCTTTGTTTCATGCTATTTCCTGGTGGGGGAACTGAGCAATATGTCCTTGAGGATGTCTCACCGTGGCCCTGGAGATCAATTTTCCGATGCCTTTACCCTAATTTTGGTACAAGTCCTTTGGGGGTAGGCTGGGTGACTCCTTACATCCCCTTGAATAAGAAGGGTAAGAAGTGGGCCTGGGCTGTTAGTGTCACCCATCCATTTGGAAATTCCCCACTAACCTTTTCACAGTGGTTTTAGTGTCCAGTGATACTGTCGCCTGAGTCTTTTTATCTCTTATCAGCACAAATCCTCATATATAGAAGGTGTGGCTCACTCAGGAATCACAGAAATGGTGATTCTTAGCCTTTTGTTTCACATTATTTTGTTTCCCTTATAATACTGTCCATGGTACCAGTCATGGGCCCAGAGTAGCAGTCTGGGTGGGGCAGCCACGTTACAGGCAGATGTTTGGTTTTTTTTTTTTTCGGTACCGGGGATTAGAACTCAGGCCCTTCTGCTTCCAAGATAGACATGGTACCACTTGAGCTATATCCCCAGTCCCAGGCAGGTGTTTTGGTATGTTTCCAACATCTGCATTTTTTTTTCTGGGGTGTGAACCCAAGAGCTCATGAATGCTAGGCAAGTGTTCTCCCACTGAGCTACACCAATCTTGCTAAGTTACTAAAGCAAGCCTGGAACTTGTAGCGCTTCTGCTTTATCCTCTTGAGTAGTCTACCATGGAACCCCACCAATACCTGCTTTTCCACACACATGATTTTCTGCATTCTGGAGCTCTAGTTTCTTATTACTGTACTAACTCTGGGGAGACCTGCAGGAAGTAAAGCTGGGATAGGAGACCTGCATTAATATTTCTTCCTCTTTCATCTTGATGTCTTCTTTGATCTTGAAGATTCTCATAGTCTGTCCATGGGCAGTACAGTCCTGTTTACTGAAGACATCGAGACTTACTTCCCCTCTGAGTGGGGGAGGGTTTATTTCTCTCACTGTCTGCTTCGCAGATCCTGCATTTCCCCTGTGCAGGTGGCTCTTTAGTAGCTGTGTTCAGGCCTCCCTTTAAAGAGGCTGTGTGTCGCAACTGTGGCCCAAAGGAAGCTGTAGACATGGTGGGTGCAGCTGTAGTGTGTGAAGCACTGATGAGGACCAATGAGGGAAGCTGGAATTTGTGGTGCTGGGGGAAGAGTCAAAACAAGCTCCTGCTCTCCAGCTAGCCCTGTCCTGGCTGTTTCTGGGGTCACCTTCTTTGGTATGCAGGGTCAGCCTGGGTATTGGGGCATGACGCTCAGGAATCTGAGGACCTTTGGCCAACTGGCGCTGCATGCCCTGGGGTGGGAATGGGAACAGCGCTTGTGTGCTCTCAGCCTGAGTGCAGGGTGGAGAAGAGCTGGTCTGCTGAGCTGGCTGCTTCTTTCTCCAGATGGGCAATCTCAGCCATTTTGGTGTCAAGGACCACTTTGGCCTGGTAAAGTGCATGGAGCTCTTTTTAGAGCAAGGTCTCTGCAAGGATACCAAGGATATTGAACTACATTCATCATTATATTAGAACATTTGCTAAAAAAGCACATAACATATTAAGTAGCATGATCTAGTGGTGGGCGAGTAACTACAGTGTAGAGTAGGGATGAGTATGCATGTTGTTGACATCTACAACAGGTGCACTTGCATGTGAACCTGTCTGGTTTCCCTTGGTGACAAAGTCCTAGATACTGCTATTCTACTGTTACTGCTGCAAAATTCACTATTGGAAGACATGCTGCATTTCAGTTAGAGAGGGAAACAAGGATGTAATTATTCTCCTAACACCCCTCCTACCCCACTCAAGAGAAGTAAGGAGGTGATTTTGGATTCTTTGGTTGGGCTGAGATGGGGAAATTTCTGGGCCCAGGGGTGAATGCTATAATTGCTGAGGGAGGCGGTGAGTGTAGTACAATGATCAAGGTCCAGGGCACTGCAGGAGGCAGGAGCCTGAGCTCACATCTTAGTTCTTCTGCTTAATGAGTCAGGACATGGCTGACCCCAGGGAAGTGCTCTGAGATAAGAGTGGACCTCAGCATCCACATCTCCTAAATATGAGTGCTCCAGGGCTGTTCTGAGTGCTTTAGGAAAATCTAGTGAGTACTCACAGTGGTCCTGTGAGAAGGGATGTCTGCTACCCTGCTTTATAGAGAGGTAAGTACTGAGTCACTTGCTCTACTCTGAGACAGTATTCAACACCCCCAATTTAAAGCAGGAGGAGTTCAGTCCATAGACAGCGGCTCCAAGGCAGAAACAGTATGGGAGAGGGGGACAGTGAAGGAAAGCTGTTCATACCATCGCAGCCAGGAAACAGTGAAAAGGGAGGCTGGGAGGAAGATATACCCTTCCAGGTCAAATCCCAGTTACCCACCTCCTCTAGCCAGGCCCCACCTCTTAGCAGTACACTTAGCCATGGATTTATCAGTGGATGAAGCAGCTGATGATGGGTTTAATGCCCCATGATCCAGTCATCTTCCAAAAGTCCCACTTTGAACACATGAGACTCTTGGGAGATGTTCCAGATCTAAGCCATAATGCAGAGGAAACAAAGCGTAGAGAGATTACTTTTAACCTACCTGTAGTCTCACAGTAAATGGTGGGCTGATGCTTAAGCTCAGGCAGCTTAGCCCCCTAGTCTGCACTTTAGCCTCTTGCTCAGGGTCTGTCTGTCATCTTGACCTCAAGGGCTGTTCAGGAAATGAAGATGACTCCTATGTATTGAATGCTTAGTGGGGTGTGGAGCACACAGTAAATACTGACCGGCAGCTATCATTGGGAATGGTTATGAGATTGGCAGCCTTCGGGACCAGTGATAGGATGGAGTAGGACCAGCACTCCACCTCTTCTGCCTCCAAGGCTGGACTCTTTCCCAGTCAGATTGGGCATCTTTTCTTTTCTTTTTTTTTTTTTTTGCTTTTTGGAGACAGGGTCTTGCTTTGTAGTTCAGGCTGGCCCTGAGCTCACTATGGTGCCCAGGCAAGCCGCCGCGAACTGAGCAATCCTCCTGTCTCTGCCTCCTGAGTGCTGGGATTACAGGTGTGAGCCACCACGCCCAGCATTATATGTGGTAACCGGGGATCGAACTCAGGTCCTTACGCTTGCGAGGCAGGCGCCGGAACCACTGAACTAACCCTCTGGCCCTGGGCGTCTTTTCTTAAGGGAGTTAGTGGCATTCTTAGCTCAGAGACTTGGGTTGAGTCTCATAGTTAAAAACGGTACCACTTTGGAAGCTGGGGCCCCTGCCTTTTGGAGGCTTCTGTCTGGAGGTACAAGGAGCAGGAGAGCGCTCTGTGCTCTTTGGACGCTCTGGCCCTCATGGATGAGACCCATAGGTTTATCATGATGGAGAGCACTTGTGAACAGGGACAAGCAAGTTCTTGTTAAATTCTTGTGTTAACTTGTGGCTCATCAAACAAATACTTGAATGTTAAGCTGCTGTTAAGCATGGGGGAATACAGAGATGAATAGATGAACACTCCTGACTAGAACAGGGAAGACAGGTGCTCTTATGGTTTATAGCCTCATGTGCTCATAGGTGGGGCTTTTGGGAGGTGATTGGATCATGGGGATACTCATCAATGGAATCATTGTGTTGATAACTAACTAAATATGATGTTGGAAGGTAAAGCTTGGTTAGAGAAGAATGGGCCATTGGGGCCATGGCCTGGAAAGATCTTTTTACCTCCTTCTCCCCTTGATTTCTCTCTGCTTCCCATCACTATGCCACGAGCTGTCTCTCTTCTGCCATACCTTCTGCCATGCTACCCTGCCTTGGAGCCAGTCAAGACTTTGAACTAAAGCTTCCAGAAACTGTAAGCCAAAATAAACTTTTCTTCAGTGTTGTGGGTCTTGGCAATAAGAAAAGTAACCAAGACAGATGTCAAACAAACCTTGTATGCATATGTCTGGGTATACATGGTGTCAGGGCATGGTGGGCACAGTGAAAGCATAGGGTGAAAGACAAATGTAAAAAAAAAAAAAGGAAAAAAAAGAAAAGACAGATGTGGTGTAGGTGTCTAGATGGGGGTGAGGAGGTTTGGCCAATGAAGAAAAACCTAACCAGGGTGAGTTAATGAACTGTGCCTGTGAGATGTGGGCCTATGTTTTAGCAAAGGGAGATAGATGTACAGTGAGTGGCCTCAAGGTGGGGCCACTTGTCATGGTCCTAGGGACGCTGGGAGGGCCAGTGTGACCTCAGTGGAATGAGAGATCGAAAGCCATCTGAGCCCAGATCCCCAAGAGGCTGCGTAATTGGGTGTGGGTGCCCTGATTGCAGGTATTTGTGGGGTGGATCTTGAGCAACAGCGCAGCAGGAGGTGAGGGATTAGAATGTCCAGCAGGGAGTAGACATGGGTTGGGCTGCAGGGCGATGGTAAGACATAGGTAGGGTTCTGGAGATTATTTACAGAGAGTGCCAACAGTTCAAAGTTGAGATGTTAGGTATGAGGGAGAACAAAAAGATAAAGCTGGTTTCTGGCTTCTAGGCCTGGAACAGTGATAGATATAGACTTGGAAAGGGGCATGGTTATTTGAGCCTGACTTTTGAATTAAGGCATGGGGGAGTCAGAAGGATCCAGGCCTCACCATCCCACAAGATTCAGCTGGCACTTGGATGGGTGTGTTTGGCAGCTACCAGCTGGTGTTTCCCAGGTGTCAGGCTTCCCGTTCATGCTGCTGGCATCTCTTAGCTTTATTTCCTAAGAAATGAGTGAGGACTGAGGATGAGGGCCTCCTAGGAGGAATAAATGACTAGGACCATAATCTTGGTGACACCTTTCTTGACCTCACACCTGCATATCACTTTTTTTTTTTTTGAAACAGGTCTGAATATGTGGTTTGGGATGGTCTTGAACTCACTGTGTAGCCCATTCTGACTTCAAACTTGAGTGATGCTCATGCCTCAGCCTTCCAAGTGCTCGGATTACAGGCATTTGCTACCCTGGTTGGCCTGCATTTTACTCTCGTCCTCAGTTCCTGGGGTGGGTGGCAGGAAGGCTGAGGGCCATTCTGGGTCCATGCTGGGCCTGCTGAGCTGTGAGGCAGATGAGCTGGGGGGCAGGATTTCAGCCAAGGAAGGGCCCCTGGGAGGTTTCTCATGGTCCAGGCTCTTAGGAATGCTGGACCTTGCCCACTAGAGTTGGCTGGCTGCTGTTGATAAGCTTCTGAGGGGCTGGATAATGGACAGAACTCTGCGGCTCCTTCAGTGATTTCTCAGGGCTGTGTCCTTTGGCAGCATGTTGAAGGGGGCCCTACTCTTCACAATGTCCCCATGCCTCATCGCAGGTTTTTGATGGATGTCCAGGCCTTCCCTGGCCTCTATACTTGGGGATCTTGTGGGCAGGAGAGTTGGATTCAGTTTTGTGAGATGCTAAAACTTAGAGCTTAGGAGTGTGGGTTTGGAGTCATGCTTCATGTTCAAGTTCTAACTTCATCACTTACTAGGTGTATGACTTTGGGCAAGTCACAAACCTCCACAAATTTGTTCTCTCATCTACAGATGGGAGCAGTGGATCCCATAATTGTATGTGAGTAATGAAAGAGGCATCTAACTGGGCACACAGTGAGCATCCAGGAAGGTTAGCTCTGGTTGTTTTCTAGTCCCATTGTGCCCATCACTTTACTCAGGCACCCTGGTATCTGGGCAGACTTTTTTTTTTTGTTTTTTGAGACAGGGTCTCTCGTTGTAGTTCAGGCTGGCCCTGAGCTCACTATGGTGCCCAGTCAAGCCGCAGCGAACTCAGCAATCCTCCTGTCTCCCCCTCCTGAGTGCTGGGATTACAGGCGTGAGCCACCACGCCCGGCATTGTGGTATGTGGTGTTGATTGTTGGTGGGTGTGTCTCCACGCCCAGCATTATATGTGGTTACCGGGGATCAAACTCAGGACCTTGTGCTTGTGAGGCAGGCGCCGGAACCACTGAGCTAACCCTCTGGCCTAGACTTTTTTTTTTTTTTTTTTTT